>JASDQU010101548.1:333685-370483 GCA_032191745.1 Picea mariana
TTCAACTTTTATTCCAAAAACATGACATCCTATTTCATGATTTATCTTGGTTGTTGCCACATTATGAATGCAGTCATCCCTGTGATTTTTCCACAGGCACAAAACTGCCTACAATTTTCCTGCAAGACTTCATCTTGCATACTGCCAACAAATTGTCGATATTTTCTGTACATCACAATTCAATATGTACAACATCTTATGCAATAATTTTAGAATTTCTGCACCTGGCAATTCAATCACAATTACCAAATAACTTGACCAATAAAATGAATGGCTTATAAAATAAGTAAAATATTGAATTTAGTTAGAAAATGTGATTAAATATAATTATCATTAGTTATAATATGTTTTGTTTTTTCCAATTTAAAAATAGTAACATTATGTTTATAATAAGGAAAATGTAACATCATTTCATTTGGTATGATCAAATCAAATTAAACAACACACACCCAACATACCCATGGTTAATAAAGCCAATTTTTATTACTATGAAATAATAAATTCATTAATATCTCATGATTCTTAAGTGATGGCCATTAATACATGCACAAAGCCTAGAAAGAACCAAATCCTTAAAAAAGAGGCATCCTTACCAAGGGGATTTCATCCTTGGATTAAGAGATAAGGTTATGTTGTTGGATTTTACACTTAATGTCCGCATTGTGCTCATGTTTTAAAGAAGCGTCTTTAAGAAAGGTTAAGATAGAAAACGATTTTCTTTCTTTCTTGTGATAGAGGGGGTTGGGAGCCACTATCACATTCAGAAAAGAAAAATATTTTCATTTTAATCATTTCTTTGATTAATGAAACATATTCCTATGAGGGCGTTCAAGTATATTTCTATAAGAGGGTTATATGATTTATGAATATTTGAATATAATTTAGAATTTGGATGAAAAATCACTTTCACTAGTTAAGCTAATCTTGAAAAATTTTATGTATGTTTTTTCCACTTATTCTTAAAATTTTAACATGATTTTGTATTTAATTAATATAGTAACATCACTTTATTTTTATGTATTTTTATTTAACACTAAAATAATAAATAATCTATATGGAAAAACACTCAATCTAATTATCCCTTTATTTAACAATGTTTAACATTATTTTTTGATTTCTAACCCCTTTTTACTTTTAAAAACACATAGACATCATACTTTGAAAGCATCAAACCTTAAACAACTAATGTTAAAAATAAAAAAATCGAAATCAAAAGATAAAGAACAAGAACAAGAAATTGGACAATAGAGGCAAATTAATCTTTCCATCTCATAATGTTATGTATCGTGAGTGCTTTCCTGAGCATGTGTGCCATCCTCTCTTATGTGTGGGTTGTTAGGCACTTTTAAGTGAGTCTATATAGTTATATCATATGTAATTGATTTTAATTAGTTATATCATATGTAATTGATTTTAATTAGTTATATCATATGTAATTGATTTTAATGGTGTAAAGGATGTTGTAAAAAAATAATGATGTAAAGAATTAAAAAGAAATGATATATTAAATATATTATTATGTAATAAATTTGATTTAATTTATTTATATTAATTATTTGTATTAGTGTTAATTGAAGATTAATATTGTCAAGTAAATATATAAAATATATAGAGAAAATGATCACTAAATAAAATAAAAATTTCAAAAATATTTCGTAAAATCACTTAAATCCTATATATTATAAGAGTTATTATAAAAGTCCCCGGATGGGGTGTTAGTGGGATCCTCATGGCAAAGGACAGGAGCAGGCATAGGCCGATGCGACACGGAGCCATGTGATGGGATCGTGCCGCAGGCTGCCGCCCTCCCTAGTGTTTAAATGACATTTACGTCGCGGCAAGGGAGCATTAACGCAACCCATTCCACCTTTGCACTATTTTCAAATGGCTTGGCTCGTTGTTTTGGTTATCGATCCCTGTATGCTGTCTGCAGGGCTCCTCCCTTCGCAGCAAAGGCTGGACTCGGCTCATCCCCTCTGGACTGTTGTCGTCCCGGCCACTCTCTTGCACCTTTGGATTGCTGTCGTCCTGGCCAGTCCCCCTGAGCACATGAGGACGCGGCCAAGGGGAAGACCGAGGAGGGGCTCTCCCTGGAAGCCCCGTTGACCCTCGGTCTCGCCTTCTGATTCGCCTTCCATCTGTTCTTCCTCTCGTCTTCAGACTCAGTTCACCACCGCTTCCTCGCCACCTTCACAAAGTGTGCATTTCAATTCCATGGCCATTATCCCTCGGACGTCGGCCTCACTTCTGAGGCACCCTCAAGACCCCCGGATGAAGTTCTCAGCCCCAATGCCAATCCCTGGGCCACCGAGCAACCTGAGCGGCGAACCACCTACATACGGTGAGCCTAAACGAGCGCGCCTCCATCCCATGGACCTCTTTGACAGCGCGCACTTCAGGGACCGACTGGTCATTTTGCACGACTTGGTCTTTGAGCTCAGACAGGAGGTGGCGAACCTTCAATTTCGCCTACAAGCCACAGAAGAAAATGTGGCGAGCTTTCTTCAAATCCTCACTTCTATGCACACGGAGATCTCCTCGAACCCGGTCGATTCTGCTCCAGTAGAGGCACCTGCTGCTGCTACAGGTGCAGGTATGGATAGAGTGCAGCGACCAGCAGAAGTGAGGCGGGAGAGGGATGAGCGAGGAAGCCAAGCTGAGGACACCACGCGTGACGAGGGAAAGGAAAATCAATGGGAAGATCAGCCGACGTATATTGAAGAAGAACCTTGGACAGAGGACCTCCGAGCCACGTGGATAGGCTATCTGCCAAGTGTTTAGATCATTAGTGTTGTTTTTCAAGTTTTATCAGGCTCGTAGTTTTAGATGGCAATCAGTTTGAACACTGTTTTTACTTAACTTATGACTTTTTTAGACATTTGAACTGGATGGGCTGGCTGGACTGGTTTCCCCTCTGTTGGGACAATCCGGTAAATGCAGTCGGTATATTGCTGTATTTTGGTACTTTTCTTCAGCTTTAGCAGGCTCTTAATATACATATACTTCTTATTTACAAAAAAAAAAAAGAGTTGTTATAAAATAAAATTTAAGTAAAATAAAAAAATTCAAAAATATTTTGTAAAATCACTTAAATCCTCTATATTATAAGAATTGTTATAAAAGAAGAGAAATGTGAATAAAAGAAAAATCATCTAAGATAAAGTTTGTTTTTTTTTCTAAATATATAAAAATATAGTAATTTCTTGGTGCTAAATGACATTAAATGTAATGTTTAGGTTGGTTGATACATGAAATTTTTCTTTTATATTTTGCAATACAAGTATGATAAATTTGAACAACTTTGTAAATGTAAGTTAATAGACATTGAATTTCTAGTGCAATTTATGTTAGTCACAATACAAACACAAATCGATTGAAAGAATAAAGAATGTTTTTCATATGAATTGAACGATTCATGCGTAAGGTGATGCAATATCTTAAGATTTGTAAGTTGATTGAAATTTGATATGCCATGGAAAATTTATAGTGGGATAGTGAAAGCATGGTGAACCCATAACCCATATCTTCTAGAATAAAAAACTACTTTGGTACATTTAGTTGTTGTGTATACTTTGTTGAAGTGATATTTACAATTTTACATATAAAATATTGCATGATTATATGGAATTTCAAATACAACACAACAAACTAATTTTATCATACAATGAATTTGAGTTGAAAGAAGTCTATGAATCATCAAATCACATCCATAGAAAACATATCACCAAACATAATGAACTTCTACTTCACATAGTAAATTTTTGACTTTGTCAAATAGGAGTAGCTCCAGTGGTTGTGAGGAAAAGTTGTTACCCTTCCTACTCAAGTTCAAATCCCACTTTGTGACATGTTTTCTCTTAATTAGTCAATTGATGTTGGACTATATAGAATACATTCATGAATCATTGACCTCACCTTGTACCATGAAGAACAAAATCAAATAATTTATCTGCGATTTTTAAAACCATTATTACAGTGTTAGAGAATATTCTTTGTCTTTTCCATTTTTCCATGAAAGGATATTGCATTTGACAAATGGAAAACACTCATCACGGCTATGAAAGGTTTAAAAATCCATAATGAACCTTTCACTTCATTATCGTCCCAATGGGAAAGGTATACGTATGCATGTCCTTTTCCACTTTCGGTGATTTAGTCACCCAAAGTCCACTCCGACCCAACACAAACCAACATGGTTAGATTCCCCTTCGCTTCCGAGTTTCATGTGTCCCCCGCTAGAGTGTCGTGGGGAGACAAGATGGGTCCGTCTCGTCCCGTACGACCCTCTTCATTGAAAGGAAATATGGGAGGAGATATGAACATTTCATTTCCACTAGATAGTTGTAGATGTGATAGGTATTGTATATTAGAAGTGATTCTCATTCTTCCACTTTGGGTAGTGAAAAATAATTGTGATTGCTTGGTTCAAAAAATATATATTCAATTTCATCTAGATACTTTAATGGACAACTAGGAGTGGTGTGTCCTCTTTTCCATGTTTAAAACATCTCATTATTATTTTATTTTTTTATTATGATATTGTATATGAGGTTTAATCTGCTTTAATAAGTATGCTTACAACATGTAAATATTGAGCCCTCGATGGCATGACATTATGGTACACTAATATAGGGTTCTCTCGAGGAGGTGTGATCAAGGTAGAACATTGAAGTAGGGAGGAGGAATAGGTTGCGCAAGAGATGTGACAATCATGGTAGGTTGTTATATAAAAACAAAATTAATAAGTCTAGGGTGTGCATGAGGTGATCGAAGTAGAACTAAAAGGTTGAGGATAGGATTGAAGTACTTTAGAACTCTCTTTGCAACATATCAATGTTCCTCACAAGGTTTTTGCATGAACCTAGAAAGAATCCCAAATGCAAATGAAATATCTAGTTTGGTAGTAGTAAGGTAGATAAGACTCCCCACAAGTTGTCTATATTTTGTTGCATCCTCAAATTCATTCCCTTCTTTTCATGTTAGCTTCATATCTTGTTCCATTGGAGTAGAGAGAGGATTATAATCAGCCATGCCAAATTTGTTCAATAGTTCTCCAATGTACTTCTTTTTGGAGATGAATATATATTTTTTATTTTGATTTACTTAAATACCCAAGTAGTCATGAAGATGTCCCTTGTCCATCATTTCAAAACCATTCTTCAATTATTTCTTTATGGATGCAATATATGCTTCATTGTTCCCTGTTATTAAAATATCATCTACATACACCATGAGATATACAATAATTTAGCGAACTTTCTTGACAAACAAAGTTGCATCATCAAGATTAAAATACTTGAAATTGATCTTCAAAATATGCTCAGTTAGCTTTTCATACCATTCGTGGGGTGCTTTCTTTAGGCCATATAGAGACTTGATGAGCTTGCATACCTTATGTTTTTTACCCTTAACAACAAATCCTTTTATTTGAGACTTGTAGACATTCTCCTTTAAGTCTGCATTCAAGAAGGTTGCCTTCACATCCATGTGAAGAATATTTCACGTATTTTGTGCTACCAAAGCCAACAATGCACGAATGGTAGCCCATTTTGTTATGCGGGAAAAAGTTTCCTCATAGTCTATGCCTTCTTTTTGTGCATATACTTTTTCCACAAACCTCAACTTATGCTAGTCAAGTGAGCCATTTGATTTATATTTATTCTTGTAGACCCATATGTAGTCAATTGGTTTGGATCCAAATGGAGGATCCACCAGCTTCCATGTCCCATTCTTGATTAGAACATCATACTCTTTTTGCATGGCTTCTTTGCACTCATCATAAGAAGTAGGTTCTTCAAAGGAATTTGGTTCAATGTTATTAGATAAATTCAATTCACAATTAAATGAAACATCCATATCATTTACATCATCTAAATTTGAATTATCTACATCACCTTCATATTGTCTTGTCAAAATTTTGGTTCCTGTCTTTCCAACTTCATCGGGGAAAACACTTTCAAGTGTCTTTATGAGCCACTTTGGACCTTTTTGTGATGGTCTAGGTTGTTGAACTTATTGTGATGGTGTTGCATTCCCATCAAGGTTCATCTTTTCAATCCTCTCAATCATACCATCCCATTAAACTCCTTGTTTTGATGAAGTGGTTGGATCTTCTTCATGAGGGGGTGATGGAACTTCAAAAAACGAGATTCCATAGATTTATCCAAGATAGGGATCCCCCCTTCAAGATGTGGAATCTCATCATCAAACTCATGATATGTCTTTACATGGGTGAATCTATCTAGATGATCAAGTTGTCGCTCAACAATCTTGTCATTCTTAGTGGATTCAAGAATAAACATCTTGTTCACCTCATCATAAATACCATATGCCTTGGTGGCATTTGAGTAGCCCAAGAAGATGCACTTTCGACTTCTTGCACCATGTTTGTTTCTTTTCTCCTTAGGAATTAAGGCATATTAGGTGGGACCAAAGTCCCCGAGATGCTTCATCGAAGGAATGCGTCCATACCATATTTCATAAGGAGTCTTGTTCCCAATAGCATGATAAGGAATCATGTTTCTCACATACACTGCACATAGAACTACATAAGCCAAAAACATCAATTTCACATTCTTGAAAAAATAGCATCGAATGCACAATATTCAAGAGTCTCATATTCATTCTTTCTGTTAAACCATTCTGTTGAGTATTGTATGGAATAATGTTCGGATGTTTTTTTTTTATGTTGGAGAAGATATCTTTCAAACTCATTTGAAGTGTATTCTCCTCCATTATCACTACAAAGAGTGCCAATACAATATTGAGCTTCATTTTCAATCCATATATGAAAATTTTTAAAAGTTTCAAATGCTTGAGATTTCTATTTCAACAAATAAACCCAACACATATTGGTGTAGTCATTAATAAAATTCATGATATATCCATTACCAATGACAAATGGACTAAACATGGGGCCACACAAATCAGAGTGTATCAACTCTAAATTTCTACATGTTCTCAAAGTGGAGCCATGAAAAGGTTGCTTGTTGTGTTTACCAAGCATGCACGCCTTACATTGCTACAAATTCCTTGGAATGATAGGTATACCAGAAACACCATTTTTATTCAACATATGAAGACTATCATAGTTGATGTGCCCAAATATAGCATGCCACAAAAGACTGGAAGCCATTGTACCTTCATCATGGTGAGAAAGGTATGCAAAATTCTTTGTCCGGAAAAATGTCCCTTTCAACTTCAACAATTTGTCATCTTGCCATGATGACCATGTTGTCATAAGACCTCCTTATTTCAACTTTTCCATCAAACATTTGAATGGAATAACCTTGTTGTCGATTGTGCACAAGAGACTTAGGAAGATAGAGAACATTATGTAAAAGAAAATCTAGGAACCAAGCAATTTGAGCTTGATAGTGTCAATTCCCATAAGTTTGAGCTGACTGGATCCATCTACAAAGCTTACTAAACCATCTACATCTTCATTCAATTCTTCAAATAAGTCTCTCAGAAAATTCATGTGGTATATTGCACCAATATCAAGCAACCATGCATCTCTCCAAGAAGCAAATGAAGTTTTGAACAAATATTCATTTATGCCAATATTGCAATGAGAAATAACAAATTGAACGGATTTAGGAGCTTTACCATTTCCTTCATTTTGTTCATGTTTGTGTTTGATCTTCTCCCATGGGATCCTACATGTCTGTGCTTCATGTCCATTCTTGCAACAATGAACACAATGAATATGAGATCTCTCATAGGCAGTGAGAGCAATGTTCAATGTTCCTCGAGGAGTAGCCTTGTTGATTGTCAAGAGGCTGCCCTCTAAGATATATATGTTGAGAAGATCAACACCTTTATATGCCTTTTTAATAGTGCCCACGGTCATAAAACCAAAGCCACATGAGCTTTTGATTTCTTTGTCCATGATGATATGAACATCCAAGACTTCTCCTGGTCCTTCAAAGAGCTCCCTAAGTGTTGGTTATCTAATTTGAAGGTGAAATTCCACATAAACAACTTTGTCATTGAATAAAAAAATTGGAGGTAGATTGGAATGCCAATGGTCTCAAGGTGGCTCGAGTCTCTGGAATATGTCAAGGCCAACAAAATATGCCAACAATCCAAGAATGTTAATTGTCCAAGAAATCTAATGGTCTTGAGAACATTGAGGAATTCCAACGATCTTCTATTGATCAATCGACGCAGAGAATAATTGAAATGGTCTTCAATAGAGAGGAATACCAACAATATTGAGCAGGGAGATAAAATTCAACCATTATTTTTCCTCCCACTGACAGGTAGAGGATTGAATAATTCCACGGATTATTTTTTATTAATGTGATTCATACATAAATACATTGAGAGATGACTCTTGGTCTCATCTTCCAAGAGGTCCAATGAATATTTACATTCACCTATGACTTTTCATATTTCCCTAAATTAACATTTACAACTGTTTTAAAATGTACTATAATCTCAAGTATTAGGTATCTAACATCTATCATTAGTGGTCACAAAGGGATTTCAACTTGAGTATGTATCATGTCTCAACAATGCAATATATTTATTTAGGAACATTGAGGAATTCCAACAGTGTTATATTGATCACTCGACATAGAGAGGAATTGCAATGGTCTTCAACAAAGAGGAATGCCAACAGTCTTGAGAAATGAGAGAATTTGCAACTACCGGTTTGTCTCCCACTGACAGGCAAAGGATTGAATAACTCCACAGATTATTTTTTAATTAATGTGAGTCATACATAAATACATTGAGGGATTACTCTTGGTTTCATATTCCAATATGTCTGATGACTCTTGGAATTCACCTATGACTTTTCATATTTCTCTAAATTAACATTTAGAACTATTTTACAATGTACCATAATGTCAAGGATAAGGTATCTGACATCTATCATTAGTGGTCAAAAAGGAATTTCAACTTGAGCATGTATCATGCCTCAATACAACAATATATTTCTTTAGGAATACTCATATGACAAATTAAATAGTTTACATGTTACAATCACTATAGATCTCTTAGCTCTCTACTCTCCTTGTCAACTCTCTACTCACTTATCTCTCGTGTACAACTTCACTCTCCCTCTTCTAATGTTTATCCTAGCTATTTATTTCCATGGCCATTTACATTCTAGATATTTGGTTGTTCATTAGTCTCTTTAACTTCCTTATGCTTCTTTATGCATGTTTGATTGTTCATCTCCTATTACCTTGCATGTGTTTCTTTGACATCATTTTGCATTGTTTTGTTTTAAGAAAATTTGGACTCTCAACATGTTCCATGTGCATTGCACTTCAACTCTAAATTGCATTATTCTATTGTTTGCCTCCATGTTCACTATATTTTCTTTATACACAAGGGAACTTCTCTTTCCTAATGTCTCAACCTACACTTTGTGTATTTTTTATGCACTTTCTTCAAAATTGCACACTACTTCTTTTGCATATCTTCCAAACATTCATTGCAACACATGAGTTATTTCTTCCTAACTTGAATTCACGCTATGTTTATGGCATGGTTTAACTTTTTCTTGCATTATTTCCACACTTTTACTTAGAACTTAGATGCTCCTACATCAACTTAACCTAAGATGTGTATTCATGCCTCTAAGAGAATTTCCCCTAGAGGGGAGTCTGATATGTCATTTCCTTCACTACTAGAGAACAACTCCATTGATATGGAAACATCAATTTTTAGTTGGGTCCAATGTAGGATTAACCTCCATAAAGATGTATAATTATTAATGTTCATTATTTGCACACCTTGTCTTATATTGCGATCCTCCTATACAACCACTTGTTTTTCATATATCGTTTGCATGGTAGTTTCCAAAGTGTTGTTTTGTTTAGTGTTGCAGTTTCTTATGTTTGTAGAGGTTTAAGAAAACTCCATGGTAGATGTCAATTCCTTGAGATGGCTCATGAAAGAATTTGAATACATTATTGTGGAAATATTGGTCACCTAATTGAATAAATAAATGGAACCACATTACTTCTCAATGCACTAGAGATTGGAATTTGCAAATGTATATATGATAGATATTATCTTGTATAGTTGAGTCACGTCTTTAGGCATTCTAATAAACCTCTTATGGAATGGTGTGAATATTGGCGGCCTTTATATATACAACGTGATCTAAATTCCTATTAAAGATGGTTCAATGGACTTTGAGCCCTTACTAGGCCTTTGCATTACTTATAATTAGAGGCTTCATCAACTCCACATGTTTCACCTCCTAAACTTCGGTCTTCTGCCAAATCTCAAGACATAGTGGTCACATGACTTGCGAACGTCAATAAATGTGTCAAGTATGTTTTTTCTATGTATTAACTCAATCTTTATGGCATGTTTTATAGGATGGTGTGTTGAGAAGTGGTTCTTAGTGTTGCATCATAGAATCCAACTTTTTATCAAAGACAATTCAATCAACATTGAGTACTTGGAAGGCCTTAACTTTGTTTGTCATTGGAGGCTTCATCAACTACACACATTTTTCCCTAAGCTCTAGTCAACTACTATGTGTGTGTGTGAGAGAGAGCGCACGCGCGCCCACATGACTTCGAGAATTTGAAAAAAATGTCATATTTTCTATGTTGATGAATTTTCTTAGGTTTTATGGTAGTTAAAAGGTATTCACTAAAATGGTTTAGATGAAACCTCTTAGAGGATGGTGTGAAGAGAAGTGGTTTTTATAGTTGCAACAATGAATCCAAGTTTTTATTGGAGACCATTCATTGAATATTGATCACTTGCTAGGCTTGTACATTTCTAATTACTGAAAGGTTCATAAACTGCACACATTTCCCTCATAAGCTCTGGTATACTCCAAAATGTCAAAACATAGGTGTCCACTTGACTTCCAAAATTTGATAGATTTGTCATATTTTCTCGAGTTATATATTATCTTGATTTTGATAATAATAATAATAATAATAACTAATGATCTAAGCATGGAATGCATTGTGGAAACCCTAGCATGCCCCCTCTTCTCTTGACAATCGTTTCTGCGGTTGGTCTTGGTGTTTTCTGAAGGGATCTATAGCTAGATAGTCAGCGGAAAAAGAGGCATCTACCTTGCTCTCTCATGGACGCCTATGGATGAGGTTGGGGATATCGTGGACTTTTCCCCTAACCCATTGGAGGGACAAAACATTTCGAAGTCACCAGCTGGCAGTAGGTCGTCACCTAGGTCAGAGCAGTTTTTTCCTGAAACGACGATGGGGAGGAGGTAGGTGGTTCGTGATTTCTTTTATTCAGGTTTGTATCATTTAGAGGGATATTTTTTTCTACAATTCTACCCATATCGGACGGTCGAACCCATGGGTATCAGGTTCAGAGATAGGCTTGGGATGGCTCGACCTAGTTATGGCTCCCATAGGTGGGGGTTTTCCTTTCAAAGAAATCCATTTTGCTTCATTGGGACTCGCTTCCCTGCTCTCATTTATTTGGTCAGAATATGGTGTGGGTTTAGCTTCAGAACTTTCTAGAGATGTAGGGATCTCAAATATGGGTTTCTTGGGTTCATTTCCTGCAACAGATATTTTTGCTGGAGATTCATCAGGTTTCTTTTCTCTTCCTCAATAGGTTTTGAGTATATATCTTGGTAGTCATGGTCTGTTGGGTTCGATAGATTTTTTCGACTCGGTAATTTTTTATTCGACTCCCAAATCTAGAGCAACAAGATTTTTGGGCCCAAATCTTTCTCTGGAAGGTGGAGACCCTCATTTTTTTTCCTTGATCCTAGTAGAAAAAGCTTCCTTGTCTCAACATTCCTCCACAAGGCAACGAAAAAAAAGTGTGTCAAGAATAAAGGTGAAGCTAAACTAGTTCTCGAGGTTGATATGTCAGAGACTCGGGTTGTAACACCATGTTTCCCCCAGTTTGTAAATATAACTATAATGGCCAAGAGACTATGGAAAAGTTAATATGTGTGAATGTTTGATTTGATGGACCTTTGTATAAAAGGTCAATGAATGTAAATTTTGTTAATTACTAGAAATATAGATAAGTGTTTCATGACTATTGGAAGGGGGGTGTACTAAGAAAGACCACGAATTCTATGAAAAGAGATGGTGAAGGGGGCCATAAATGGTTGCGTTAACCTTCACCAAACCAATATTTACTGGATTTAATTGCTCAGGACTAGAATGTTCCTCTAACCCAGAAATGAATTACAGTCAGGTTGGTAGGTGGGAAGACCTCCTCAAGAGTTAATGAGTGGATGGGCCATAGCACCCATATGTAAGGCTTCCAGGCCTGACCATAGGCTGGGAATTTGAGCCACACACAACATTTCCGAAAGAGGCAAGAAAGGAAGGTGTGGTGGGTAGAGGGAGACCTGCGAAGAGTGCAAAGATGAGAGGTGAATCTCTCGGGTTCAAGGAAGAAATGGAAAATAAGTGTTCTGGTCATAGGGAGATGGCTAGCGGAGTTATGATACAAGTTGATAAATGGGGTTGGTCCTCCTTGCTTGGTATCACGTAAACCGTTGCCAAGATCCTGCGGGAGGAGGAGAGTAACCTCTATCCCTACTGTCGTTGAGCCGGAAGAAAGGATTTCATCGTAGCGCATCGTGGTCTAGCTCGAGGGTGTCTAGTCGTAAATTTGTTAGGAGTGAATGAGCCTATGGTTGGGTGGAAACAAGCACCCCTTTCAGCAGTCACTTCACGTTGTCTGGTTCTGATAAGTATTTTCCCTATTTTATGTATTGAACTAGAATAATGGATGAATGCTTGGATTTATACAAATGTTTATTTATAAATGAATTCTGTGTGGAATGGTTATGATATGTGTATGCCTTTATATATGTGTAATCTTACACTTCTGACTGATAGTCAGTATGCCCAGCTTATCTCTAGAGGCTCCCTAAGACATAAGATTGTAATAGAGATATTGTGTCGATATGAACTCACCCGTCAAAGGAGGATACCTCTTTTAGACTCATTAACATGCGACCGAGATTTCCAGGCCCAAGTCCTTAACCAAAAACCCGACTAAGAGTAGATCTCGTAGTCCGAGAGTCATCTGAAGGTCCATGTGACTTGGGTCTAGGAACCCTATGCTAAGCCTGAAAAGAGTTATCTCACGATGGTTTCAGAGATTCGGGAGCTCGAAGCCCTGGGATGTAAAACTTCACGATATTCAATATTACCCGAACCCCTATAGTAATAAGAGCCATAGAGGGATGTTGAGATATGATCAGACGGGAGTGACAAGGTGTAGTGACGTCATCCATGGTGACATGGAATTAAACTTGACGAGCCACGTGCCACCTGGATCCATGCACATCACCTACCCCATAGAGCCCTTTAAACGTGACATATGTCATCCTGGGTGAGGGCACGTGTCGCTCCCTAACCCATCTATGTGTTAACTCTGGTTCGTGCCTGCCTGGCCAACATGGTTGGTGATGTAATCAAGACCCCGTGAGTTTAGACAACTTCAGAGTTCAGAAGATTTAGTGAGTGGTACAATATAGGAACGTCCAACCCGAATCGTCAATCGCCGAACATAACTAGAGTTTGGGAGTTTGGGCATAGTGTGTAATAAGGAATGTTCGACAAGAATCGTCGATCGCCGAACATAACGAGAGTTCTGGAGTTTGGGCATAGTGTGGAATATGGAATGTTCGGTGAGAATCATCGATCGCTGAACGTCGAAGAGATAGGGGCACATGGAGACATTTCGAGACTTCAGGGATTTGGAAAAAGGTATGATGCGCATAGATAGTCGAAGCCCCCTCCTTAACCGTAGGATCTCAGTAGAGGATGTGGACCATTTATTTCCTCTGTTGTTTGGCGATCTAGGAATTTGTCAACAGTTTTGGGAACTCCCGAAGTCTGAGAACTTCTGAAATGCCGAGACCTTGCTAACACAGGCTCCTAGCTCCCGATTTTTCAACCCAAGGTCACGAGGACAACCCCGCTAGATGGTTTGATCACCTAGTGAGAGATGTAAGTTTCAAGAAGCTGGTTAAGAGGGTCTTTGCTTAAGTAAAGGACCGAAAATGAACCAGGAAAATCGAAAATTTGATTCCCCACCTCTAGAAAGGCTATTTAGGAGTTGGGAGTGTTACAAATTGGTATCATAGCATGGTTACATCACTTGGCCTACTTGGGGATCATGGACGAGTTGCGTAAAAACCATATTTAAAGAAATTTAAGGGTGACACCCTACCTTACCTCCTTCCTAAAGAGACTGGTTAAACCCTTACTGCAGAAAAGAATGAAAGCTTTCTACTATGTGTGTGTATTTAAGAAATATGAACTATGTGTTGTTCATGAACTAATAGATTGTTAGCTAACAAAAAGTGTTTTATCAACACTCAAGCAGTCAGTGAACCATGATAAACCACAAGCATAAAGGATGTTGACGCGCCATGAAGTGGGGGATGGCTCCCACAATAGAGACAAAGAATCTGACGAGAGGAGGGCGATAGAGACCCCTCCAAATTTGGCTAAAACTGTAAGGAGCCTCATGGACGAATTACAGAGTTTAAAGGCCGACAATGAGAGATTGATAAAAGAGAAAGAGAAGCAAACATAAATTAATGTAGTCTTATTGCAGAGCTTATCTGACATACAGAGACAACTGCAACATGAACCAACAACCAGTCATGTGGATCAAGGACAGACGAAGAGGCGTTGAATTCCACCTGAGATACGAAAACATGGTCCCATAAGTGGCCACACTAGAAGGAGTACCTTGAGGAAGGTCCAACCTAGAGATAGGGGACACTCATTGGGATAATCCTCTGGGAAGGAAACTAGCAACTCAGAGTGATCTTCTAGTAGTAAAACTAGCTCACCTTATCCAAGGAAAAGGAAGAAACGAAAGCATTCCAAAATTCATGACCCTGAAGAGTTCAAGAAAGCCAAACCACCCCCTTTCGATGGTGAGATTAAGAAAGGGGAAGAGGCATAAGATTGGTTGCCTGGATTAAAGAAGTACTTCAGATTCCATGATTACTCTGAAAACTTGAAGGCTCGAATAGCCATCTTCAACCTGAATGGAAAAGCTTCCATTTGGTGGGAAGACCTTAAGAATGTGAAAGGAATCCATGAAGAGGACTTATCATGGAAACAATTTGAGAAACACTTCAAGAAGAAGTATCTGTCAGAAAAATATTTTGATGAGAAGACTAAAGAGTTATATGAACTCAAGTTGGAACAACTGAACATAGAGGAATATGTCAATAAATTCTTTGAGTTGTTGAGGTACGTACCCTACATAAAGGATTAAAAGGTGAAAGTGAAACGATTTATTAATGGGTTACCTCAGACCTACCGGAATAGGATTGAGTTTGACGAGCCAAAGACCTTAGAAGATACTACCTGGAAGGCAAGATATTGTTATGAATAGTTCGGGAGTCAAACAAAACCTCGTGAGGATTGGAAGAAGAAGAGAGGTTCGGGATTCAATAAGAAGGGGTTCAAATCCTAAAAATTTAAGAACCATAGGAAGGAATCTAGGATAATCCTTCCTACTAGAAGTGTATATCAACATAATTTCCCCTCCTAGAGTGGAAATAAACCTTTTGAAGCAACCCCAGGAAAGACAGATAACCTGAAGAAGGAACCCTTGAAATGTTGGGGATGTGGAGAAGAACATCTACTGAGGGACGGTCCACATAGACAACAGAACAATAGGAGATTTTATAACATCCAAGAAGCTATCACCATCAATGATGTGGCTAGGAGTATTCCACATATTTATGCATCTGTGGATAGTAAACAAGCCGACCACCAAGATTCAATGGTGGATATGGAAGGTATGATTGCCAACCACCTAGTTTCTATTTTAATTGACCCTGGTTCTAACTTGAGTTATGTGGCCCCTCAGGCTGTTGATAAGTGTAACCTACAACCAGTTAGGCATGTTAAGCCATGGTTAGTACAACTAGCCACTGGCACCCAAAGGAAAGTAGCAGAGGCCATACCATATTGCAAATTCATTATGGATGGATTTCCCACCCAAGATACCTTTAACATATTTCCCCTAGGATATCATGACTTGTTGATTGGTATGGAATAGCTAGCTTCTTATAAAACTAAGTTGGAATCTTACCATAAAACCTTAGAATGTGTAAATGAATAAGGGAGAAAGATAACCCTCCAAGGGATTCAGATTCATGTCTCAGTGAGATGAATATCAACCCTTCAAATGGAAAAGTATTGCAGAAAGGGATCTCCTCTATATGCAATACAGGTGTTGGAATCTATTGAGGATGATAGACTAAACCTAGAAGACCACCCCATATTAAGAGAGTATAGAGACATGTTCCCAGAATAGGTACTGAGTCTACCTCCGAGAAGAGACATTGACTTCTCGATAGAACTTGCACCATGAGCAGTGCCAGTGTCTAGGACACCCTATAGGATGAGTACACCCGAACTAGTTGAGCTCAAGCTACAACTAAAGGAAATGATGGACAAAGGCTACATCCAGCCCAGTGTGTCTCCATGGGGAGCACCAGTTTTGTTTGTGAAGAAGAAAGATGGCACACTCCGACTGTGCATAGATTATAGACAACTCAATAATACAATTGTAAAGAACAAGTACCCCTTACCAAGAATTGATGACTTGTTCGACCAATTAGGGGGTGCTTCCATTTTATCAAATATTGAATTGAGGTTTGGATACCATCAAGTCCGAATCAAGTATGAAGACATCCACAAAACAACCTTTGGATTAACCAATGCCCCCGCCACTTTTATGTGCTTGATGAATAATGTACTCAACAAATTCCTAGAAAAAATTGTATTGGTTTTCATTGGCGATATCCTAATCTACTCCAAGAACAGAGAGGAGAATGAAGAATATCTTAGACTTGTACTTCAAGTGCTAAGAGAGCATCATCTCTACCCTAAGTTTAGCAAGTGCAACTTTTTCCAGAAACAAGTCCATTACTTAGGTCATGTTATTTGTAAATAAAGAGTGGTAGTAGACCCTGACAAGATCAAATCTATTATGGAATGGCCTTCCTCAAAGAAGATATCTGATATCAGATCCTTTATGGGCTTAGCAGGATATTATAGAAGGTTCATAAAAGGATTTTCCAATATTGGTTGTCCAATCAATGCCCTCCAGAAAAAGGGAGTTAAATTCATTTGGACATCAGAATGTGAAGAAATATTTCAGGAACTGAAATACCTTCTGACCCATGCACCCATGATGAAGATTGTAGACCCTGATAATGACTTCTGTGTGTGTACAGATGCCTGGAAGGAAGGACTCAGAGGAGTCCTTATGCAAGAAGGACGTGTAATTTTCTACGAATCTAGAAAATTGAATGAGCATGAAATCAATTATGTGACCCATGATCTAGAGTTGGTTGCCATAGTGCATGCTTTAAAAATGTGGAGGCATTACCTCATGGGTAGGATATTTGTACTTATGAAAGACCATTGTGGTTTGAGGCACTTGTTTGATAAACCAAAACTCAATGATAGACAAGCTAGGTGGATGGATCTCCTTAGTGAGTTTGATTTCGAAATCAAACACATCAAAGGAAAGGAAAATAGGGTGGTTGATGCCCTTAGCATATGTGTGAAAACGATTCACCTGGAAGCGATAAGCACTTGTGAAACTGATGTCATGGAAAGGGTTAGAAATGTGCAAAAGATGGATGCATTTTTCAAGACTGTGATATCATACCTAAAGCAATATCCCACAGGGCTAAAGTATGTAGGCTATCAGATGTTGGACGAAGGTCTGCTGACTTACAGAAATAGATTGTATATCCCAAGTTGTGACGAATTGAAGAGGTTCATAATGGACGGACTACACAAGAGACCATACATTGGTCATATAGGTTATTATAAAATGATTACGGCCACTAGGAAACAATTCTATTGGCCTGGATTGAAAAAGGACATAGATTACTATCTAGCTAAGTGTCTAGAATTCCAACAATTTAAGGAATAACAACAACACCCAAAAGGGTTGTTACAACCTCTACCAATTCCATAATGGAAATGGGAAACCATCTCCATGGATTTCATCGTCGAATTACCAAAATCGACCAGACAAAATGATGCCATCATGGTAGTGGTAGACAATTTTAGCAAGTCCGCTCACTTCATTCCCGTCAAATCGACTTGCAAGGCAATAGATATTGCCAACATATTCATGAAGGAGATATTCAGACTGCATGGAATGCCTAGGGATATTGTATTCGATAGAGACACAAGGTTCACTTCAAGCTTTTGGAAATCCTTGATGGCTGGTCTTGAAACTAAATTTTTGTTTAGCACAACCTATCACCCTCAAACTAATGGACAGATAGAAAGAGTAAACCAGATATTAGAATACATGTTAAGGATGCATGTAATGCATCAACCTAAGAATTGGGAAGACTACCTACCATTGGTATAATTTGCCTACAACAACGATTATCAAGAGTCATTGAAGATGAGCCCTTTCGAAGCCCTCTATGGTAGATAGTGGAAGAATCCAATTAGCTAGAGTAATCCAGTGGATGGAATTTCAATCAGGCTGGACATGCTGAAAGAAATGGAACAACAAGTTATTCAGATAAAACAAAATCTGAAAATTGCTCAAGATAGACAGAAGAGCTACGCCGACAGAAAGAGAACTCCTAGAGAGTTCAAGACAGGAGACCATGTCTATCTCAGATTTAGGCCCAAGAAGAGATCCCTGAGAATGGGAGCTTGTGCCAAGCTAGCACCTCGCTATTGTGGACCCTTTGAAGTCTTAGATATAGTGGGACATGTAGCCTATAGGCTAGCACTCCCTCCCACAGGAAAGGCACATAATGTTTTCCATGTTTCATTATTGAAGAAATATATACATGATTCTAATCATATAATTGACTGGTCTGTGATCCAGGTGGAACCAGAGAGAGAATTCCTGCCAGAACCTCAATGCATACTAGGCAGGAAGGAAACCCCACTTGGGAACCGAACCATTGCACAGGTCAAGGTGCAGTGGAAACACTTTGGCCCAGATGAGGCTGTGTGGGAAATGGAGGATGCCACGAGACATGCATATCCATTTTTGTTCACTTCTGTATATACAGAGCATTTTGATAGATAGAACATCGAGGATGATGTTCCTTTAAGGGGGAGCGAATTGTAACACCATGTTTCCCCCATTTTGTAAATATAACTATAATGGCCAAGAGACTATGGCAAACTTAATATGTGTGAATGTTTGATTTGATGGAACTTTGTATAAAAGGTCAATGAATGTAAATTTTGTTAATTACTAGGAATATGGATAAGTGTTGCATGACTACTGGAAGCAGGGTGTACTAAGAAAGACCATGAATGTTATGAAAAGAGATGTTGAAGGGGACTAGGAATGGTTGCATTAACCTTCACCAAACCAGTACTTACTGGATTTAATTTCTTAGGACTAGAACAATCCTCTAACCTAGAAATGAATTACAATCAGGCTGGTAGGTGGGAAGACCTCCTCAAGAGTTAATGAGGGGATGGTGCAAATCACCCATCTGTAAGGCTTCCAAACCTGACCACGGGCTGGGAATTCGATCCACAGGCAACCTTGCCGAAAGAGGCGAGAAAGAAAGGTGTGGTGGGTAGAGGGAGACCTGTGAAGAGTGCAGGGATGAGAGGTGAAGCTCTCAGGTTCAAGAAAGAAATGGAAAATAAGTGTTTTGGTCATAGGGAGATGGCTAGCAGAGTTATGATACGAATTGATAAACAGGGCTGGTCCTCCTTGCTCAATATCATGTAAACCATTTCCAAGATCCTGTGGGAGGAGGAGAGCAACCTCCATCCCTACTGTCGCTAAGCCAGAAGAAATGATTTCATCGCGGCGCATCATGGTCTAGCTTGGGGGTGGCTAGTCATAAATCTGTTAGGAGTAACTGAGCCTATGGTTGGGTGGAAACGGGCACCCCTTTCAGCAGTTGCTTCATGTTGTCTATTTCTGATAAGTATTTTCCTTGTTTTATGTATTGAACTAGAATAATGGCTAAATTCTTGGATTTATACATATGTTTATTTATAAATGACTTCCGTGAGGAATGGTTATGATATTCATATGCCTCTATATTTGGGTAATCTTATAGTTCTGACTGATAGTCGGTATGCCCAGCTTATTTACGGAGGCTCCCTGGGGCATAAGCTTGTAAGACAACCAAGTTAGATATATAGTGTCGATATGAACTCACCCTTCTGAGGAGGATACCTCTTTTAGACTTCTTTCCATGCGACCGAGATTTCTAGGCCCAAGTCCTTAACCAAAAACTTGGCTAAGAGTAAATCTCATATCCCAAGAGTCATCTGAAGGTCCATGTGACCTGGGTCTAGGAATCCTGTGGTAAGCTCGAAAAGAGTTAGCTCACGATGGTTTTGAAGCTTCAGAAGCTCAAAGCCCTGGGATGTCAAACTTCACGATAATCAATATTACCCGAACCCCCGAAGTAACAAGATTCGTAGAGGGATGTTGAGAGACGATCATACAGGAGCAATGAGGCATAGTGACGTCATCCATGGTGTCGTGGATTTAAACTTGACGAGTTACATGTCACCTGGATCCATGTGCATCACCTACCCCATAGAGCCCTTGAAACGTGACATATGTCATCATGGGTGAGGGCACGTGTCACCCCCTGACTCATTTATGTGCCAGCCTTGGTTTGTGCCTGCCTGGCCAACGTGGCTGGCGACGTAATCAAGACCTCGTGAGTTTAGAAAAATTCAAAGTTTGGAAGATTTAGTGAGTGGTACAATATAGGAACGTCCAACCCGAATCACCAATCATCGAACATAACGAGAGTTTGGGAGTTTGGGCATAGTGTGGAATAAGGAATGTTCGACGAGAATTGTCGATCGACGAACATAACGAGAGTTTGGGAGTTTGGGCATAGTGTGGAATAAGGAATGTTCGACAAGAATATTCGATCGCCAAACGCCGAAGGGATAGGGGCACGTGGAGAAATTTCAAGACTTCAAGGATTTGGAAAAAGGTATGATGTGCGTAGATAGCTGAAGCCCCATACTTAACCATAGGATCTTAGCAGAGGACGTGGACCATTGATTTCCTTCGTTGTTCGACAATCTAATAATTTGTCAACACTTTTAGGAACTCCCAAAGTCTGGGAACTTCTGAAGTGCCGAGACATTGCTAACAGGATCTTAGCTCCCGTTTTTTCAGCCTAAGGTCACGAGGAGGACCCCGCTAGCTGGTTTGATCACCTAGTGAGAGATGTAAGTTTCAGGAAGCTGGTTAAGAGGGTCTTGGCTTAAGTAAAGGTCCAAAAATGAACCAGGAAAAATGAAAATTTGATGCCCCACCCCTAGAAAGGCTATTTAGGAGTTGGGAGTGTTAAAGAGACCCTCATGTTTTTTCCCTGATACTAGTAGAAAAATATTCCCTGTCTCAACATTCCTCCACAAGGTGATGGAAAAATAAGTGTGTCAAGAATAAAGGTGAAGCCAAAATAGTTCTCGTGGTTGATATATCATAGCTTGAGGTTGTGGATATTGCAGATTTGGATTTTGTGTGAAAGGAACGTGGGTGTCACTTCAACATCAATCTATTAAAGGAATGGGTAGACCACTCCTGAACATCTACCCTAGGGAAGTCTCCTTTTGTTCAAACCATAAATCGAGGTTGGTTTTGTTTCAAGTTCAGGTCGGTCGTCGAGGCAGATTGGGTTATTTGGTAGACTTGGAGAATTGACTACACTCTGATCATTCTAAAAAAAATATCTCCTTTATTCGATGCAAGTCGTGAATGAATGGATGTTGCTTATATTTGGGTTAGGATTCCAGGGATGCCTATGGAGTTCTAGACAAATAAAATGTTCTCAGAGTTGGAGATTTTTTTGGGCACTTTTTTGGATGCAAACATGTCCTTCTTAGAAGTTGGGGAGATGGCAGTGGCCAGGATTCTGGTGTCCTTGGACATTAGGGAGTGGCTGATTGAAGAATTTGAACTAAACTCCAAGGAGAAGTATCTCAAACATAAACTAGATTATGAAGGAGTCCCCTTCTGATTCTGAAGATTCCATTAGTATGGGAATATTGCAAATCAGTGTAGTCTTCCTCTCCACAAGCAATCTGATGGGTTGTGCCCAACTACTTCAAAGAAAAGACCGATGTTGCAAAGGGAAGAATTCTCTGCTCAATCAATGGGGGGGGAGGTGAAATCTCCATGCCTTGCTTTTCATGGACAATCAAGAGGTGTACTAAAATTTGGGTTAATATCCTCCACTGAAAAGACAGAGGCAGGTCTTAAAACTCCAACTTGATCGAAAAGTACACAAGGTAGGACAATGCAAAGGAAATATGGGGATCATATGGGTATGTATTCCATTCCTCTTCCCACCTTTAACATTTTAATAAATTCCTTATCTCTTTTAGGTAAAGATTGGGTGGGGTCATTGAAAAATTTATCCTTTCCTTCTAAGGGACTCCAATCCTCTTCTCCAAGGTTCAGTTCCCCACTCTCTTTCTGTTCTTTGGCCCTCCCCGAAAAAGTCTTCTTCTACTATAAAAATTTGTGAAACATTTGGTTCCTTGATGGACTCATAGGAGGAGGCCATTACCTACCAATTTAGGAATCATTCTATTCCCTCATCCTCCTCCACTATTTTTCCAAACAAACCTGAAGGTATTGATCTAAACCCTATCCCACCCACTAAGGGACCAGGGAGGGGGAAAACGTCTTTTTTCTCAAAATCCCAAAAAAGATCCCTTGTCGACCTTGTTTTGGGTAAGAGATTATCTATAAAGGGGGAACTTAGAGCATCGAAATCCCCAGGAGGGGTTCCCCCATGGAAATTATTTCTTTTATTTATAGGGGTGTGGTGAGCCCATCTAAAAAATTAGCCCTTAGAAGGTTGGTGGATTCCAACTAGCCCGACATCATTTTTCTTCAATAAACTTTGGGGATAAGGTCTGATGTCTCGACCCTTATTGAAGCTTTATTATTGAGTTGGAGTTTCCCAAGTTTGGATGTTAGAGCTCGATCTGGGGGACTGGTTTTAGGATAGAACAAGAAATGATGAAATTGCTAAATTTGTGGGGATTTGTGTCTAGTTTATGAGTTGGTATACTTTTTTCAGACTTGGGGATACAGTTCTCGGTCATAAATATATATGGGCCTTATCTTGATCATGTTCAGTTTTGGGAAAATCTGCTAAGCAATCCCTTTTTCAATTCGGATGCCTTGATCATGGGGGGGGGGACTTAAACTTTTTGTTGGGATTAGCTGAAGTTTGGGGTCCCTGAGCAAGATCAGACCCTCTATCAGAATTCTTTCAAAACCTACTGGAAGGCAAAGGGATATTACACATCACCCATATTTGACTCAATCCCACCTGGAGGAATAAACAGGTTGGAGCTGAGAGGGTTGCAAAATGTCTAGACCACTTCTTAGTCTCAGACAAACTTCTGGAGGGTCACTTACATATGAGGTAATGGGTGGGAGAAAGAGAGGAATCTGATCATTATCCCATCCTTTTGGAAGTATCAAAGGGCAAGAGAAATCCAACTAGTCCCTTCAAATTCAACTGAGAATGGATAAAGGAGGAAAGTTTCATCGTTCTAGTAAAGGAGCAGTGGGTTCCTTTTTATCCAAATTCAAAGGAGGATGTTGTTGTTCAATTTGTAGCCAACCTTAAAAAGGTTAAGTGAGCTACTATAGCTTGGGAAAATAAAAAACAAAGTCGCGATGAATAGGAATTATTGGCTACAGAGACAACTCTAAGTTCCATCTATGAATCAAATGATGGCGGATTTGCAACTCAGGAGACAAAAGAGGCATTGCTTCAGCTAGAAAAAAAGAAGAGAAACCCCCTAGAGGAAAAGGAGGTATCCCAGAGATTAAAAAGAAGGGCCATCTAGATGGAAAAAGGAGATGAAAACACAAAAAATGTTTCAGGTGTATGAAAAAGGGAGAAAATTATCAAATACCATTTGGAGTCTAAAAGACAATCAGGGGTGGGAAGTGTCATCCTTTGAAGGATTGGACCAGATGGGGAAAAATTACTTTTAATCTCTCTTCAAGGCTGATAATAATTGGTCTACAATTGCAAAAATTGTCAGAGTGGAAGGGTTCATCCCTCGATTTTTCGATGACGAGGAAAATAGGACTCTAATGGAAGAAGTTTCAGAAGAGGAGCTCAAGGAGGTTCTATGCATTTTTCAAAAAGACAAGAGCCCCGGGCCGAATGGATGGCCGGTTGAATTATTCCTAGGAATCTATGACTGGATTGTCTTGGATATTATGAAGGTGGTGGAGGAATCAAGAAGGGAGGGGCAAATGCATGCTCCACTCAATACCACTTTCATTTCCCTAATTCAAAAATTGGACTCCCCTCAGTCTTTCAAGGAATTTCGTCCAATATCCCTGTGAAACTATATATATATATAATAGTGGTAAAGGTCATTGCTACAATACTAAAGTATATCCTCTCATATTCTATCTCAAAGGAACAATTTGGCTTCCTGGAAGGAAGGAAGATCCATGAAGCCATATGAGTGGCTCAGGAAGTTTTGCACAGTATAAAGACAAGAAGATTAAAGAGAGCAGTGGTGAAGATAGACTTATCGAAGTCATATGATAGGGTAAGATAGATCTATATTTGATTGCTACTCACTCATGTGGGTTTTGAAGTTACTTTCATCAACTAGGTTATGAGCTGCATTACATCCACCACTTTTGTTGTCCTTATAAATGGAGCATCTTCCCCCTTTTTTTATGCAGGTAAATGTTTAAGGCAAGGTTGTCCTCTCTCTCCCTTGCTTTTCCTTCTGGTGGCAGAAGGCCTCAGTCTATCTCTGGCTTATGCAAAATCCCATGGCCTTTTTCGAGGTATCCCTATTTCCCCTGCCTTATATCTTTCCCACCCCCTATTCGTAGATGATGTTATACTTTTTTGTGATGGTCAGAGGGGTGATGTAGAAACTCTTTCCAACATTTTGAGTCTCTTCTCTAGGGCATCGTGTATGCAAATCAATGAATGCAAAAGTACATTATCATTCAACAATATGGAAGATAAAGAGATTATATTTTAGAAACCCATCTTACCTTTTGAAGTAAAGGATATTTACTTAGGTCTAAAATATTTGGGGTTCGAACTGCAACCAAATTGATATCAAAAATATGATTGGACCTGGTTAATAGAAAAATTGGAGAAAAGAATAAAGGCATGGAATTTTAGATAGTTATCCAGAGGAGGTCGTCTAGTCCTTGTCAAATCATTTTTGGAAGCCATCCCAATGTATTGAATGTCCTTAGCTTGGATTCCAAAAGGGTTGCTTGACAAGATTCGAAGAATCTGCTTCAAATTTCTGTGGGTTGGATCACAAGAAAAAATTGTGTTTCCTTGGGTAAAATGGGAGGTGTTGGCAATTCCAAAAGCCCTGGGTGGATGGGGTTTCTAAAATGTTTTCCTCTTTTCAAAAGATCTTGCGGCAAAGTTAGTTTGGAGGTTGATTTCTAGAATTAGCCTGTGGACCAATGTAGTCATTCAAAAATTTATCCACCCAAATTCAGTGTTGGACTAGATTAGGAGTCCTCATAAACAAGCTCTATATGCTCTATTATTTGGAAGGCCATTACCATATATTTTGTAGTGGTCGGAGATTTTCTATCTTGGAGGGTCAAGAATGGATTGAAGGCTCGATTTAGATCGGATCCTTGGAGAGGTAGTGAAATATCTCATATTTTGTCACATGTTATGATCCAAGCATTACATTCTCAAGGAATATATCACCTAAATCAAATCACTAATCAAGGACATACCTCCATATGGAGCCAAGAGTTGCTCGACCCTGCTCATCTAGATCTGGAAGGGGAAAATGCCCCCCAATAGTCAAATTACATCCAAGCTTTTAAACCGACCCATATTCGAATAGTGGATAGGGAGAATGAGTTGACTTGGAAGCATGCGCCTTTAGGCGTTTATACTCCTAAGTTGGTATATATACAGTTAAATATTACTCAACACTTAAGAGAGACACTGTGGTGGTGGAAATTAAGGACTTTGGAAAGTTCGTTGTTCGCTAAAATCCAAAATATTTATGTGGTGTCTAACTACCAATAAAGTCCCAACATGGGACAAAATGAAGAATAGGCAAATCGTAGGCCCAAGTTGGTGTGCATTGTGTAAATCCAACAACTAGACTTCTCTTCACCTTTTTATAAACTTCCCTTTTGTTAAGTAAATTTGGAAGGAGGTCGTGTTAGCGTTGCAACATGCGTGTAATTGGAGTAGTCCATCAATGGAACATACCTGGAAAGACTGGATTTTGAATTCCTCAAATAGGAATGTTAAAGCACTTCCTTTGATAGTATGTTGGGGAGCTTGGATTTCTAGTAACTTGACCATATTCATGACAAATCCACTACCCTATATATTTTTGTAGTGCAAGGTCTCAACATTCTATCCCATTTCCCATAGGAAAAGGACTCACATCCACTAAGGGTCATATCGAAGATCCCGATTGACTTTTCAAAACCGTGGGCTTTCTTCAATGGAGCTTCCCAAAACAATCATCAATATTGTGGGGGCGGTTGTTTATTCCTCTCTGCATCCTACTCCTTCAAAATGTCTATGGGTTTGGGAAAAATAACCAACAACTATGTTGAATTAATGTCTCTCAAGCTCCTTCTTCTCTTTGCATTAGAAAAAGGAGTAAATACTTTACACATTTTTGGTGACTCTATGTTGGTTATAAATTGGGCAAGGAAATCTCAACAATGTCATAATTTAAAACTTCATTTACTTCTTGAGGAAGTCTATAGGATGTTGGACTCTTTTGATATGGTCTATATCCGACATGTATATAGGGAACGCAACATGGAGGCAGATTTGTTGTCTAAAGCGGGCCTTCGGCTGGATCTGGGGAAATGGAAGCTTATAAAAGACATGAATGGAGAGCATTTTGAATACTACCATAGACCTTTTGTTGAAGAGAATCCATGCCCTGTTCTTACTACATATCAGGATTTCTATTACATAATTTTTGTGGCTTAGTTTTAGTTATTGTGAAGACTTTCTTTTACAAAATGTTATGTGAACAACTCTAGGCATGTATACTGGTCAAAATATTTGTATATGTATGGCATCATCAACTTTATACCATTTTGGATGTATCTTTTTGATGGGGTATTGTTTTGGGCATTTATGATGATATTTCTTGAGATCACATATTGCAGAAAAAACATGGATACTCTATATTTTCTACATAATGTAAATTTCTTTTCTTTCCAGATGAAATAAAATTTATGCTTTTTTCTAAGGAAATAATAATAATAATAAATAAAATGATTAGATGAAACCAGGATTTAATATTTAGTGTGAAGAAGAGTTGTCCTTAAAAATGATAACACATGTTTCAAGATTGAATCTAACCTCTTATCGAAGATGGTTCAATAAAAGTTAAGCATATATTGTTTTTTATTAAAAACAATTAAATATAAATTAAGCCTTTAACTTCTTAACTATACTAGTTTTCCTCTGAACTCTGGTCTACTATCAAATGTCAAAATATAAATACACATGTCAATGCGACAAATTTTCTTCGTCTATAAATTATCCTAATTTTGATGGTAATTAAACGGAGTCAATTAGAATGATTTATTTAACTTTATTTAAGAAATCATAAATGGTTATTTTGAGATCACTTTTGGATGTGCATGGATGCAAAGTGTGAGATGGAGGGTGGGTTTGTTAGTCTTTTTATTTTTTATTTTTGTTAAACAAAATTGAACTGAAATTATATTAAAAAAGTTGTGTTGAAGAAAACAACAATTTTGCAGGGTTATCATAAAATGACTCAAGGCCTAAACATAATTCATCATTAAAACATTAAATATTGGAGAGCTCTCCAATTTGTAATCCTTGTCATTTAAACAAAATACATCTTTTATAAACTAGCTTAGTGGCCATAAAACCTTGAAAAATGTTTATTGGTGAGAAGAAGGAGAGTCTTGGAAATCAGAAGCCCTGGTCTACTGGAAAGGCCCTTCCTCAACATCCATAAGAGTTATGCCTCGACCTTCATTACTACTGACTGTAATTCCTTCGTGTGGAGAAGCTAAACCATGATTAATTGACAAAGAGGCAAAGTACTAGGGGAAAACCTGACCCTTTAAATGTTGAATTTCTACCTCCATTTCTTCCATCCGCCTTTTCAAGCAGACCAGAGCTAGCTCAAATTCCTGGAATTTTGTTGGGAGTCATTGGAGAGAAAATAAATTGTCTTGTGATATCTCCTCATGACACCTGAGGATCTTTTTAAAGTCATTTCAGGAAGATTACATCATTGTCCATTGATATAGGAAACACGTAAACCTCTACCTCCCAAGGTACCAAAACTCATGAACAAAAATAACAGGAACGGGAGAAAAACACAACACAAAAAAACCAATCGAACCAAAAGATGAGCATTACCGTAACCCGAGGAAGAGAGTTGATAGACCAAAAGGACTATGAAGAAGGAAATGAACATGATCGTCATTGGGCAGGGGCCACCAACTGAGAACAATAACAACTCCTCACAAGCCAACAATATAGATGAAAAGGAACCCATCGAATAAACACCAACTAGGAAACAAGACAACACCCATATAGGGGAAGTATCCCTCTTGAAATCCAAAGCAAAGTGATCCATAATCAAAGCAACCAATATGCATAAAAATTCGAGACACTGAGCATATTGAATGTCCGCTCGAATATCATAAAACTTCAAATGTGTGAGGGGGATGAAAGTATTGTGGATGGGAAGTGCCATAAACACTAATCGCAAAAAGAACAAGGGGGGATCGACTAAGGGATAGGAAAAGCCCCCAAACTCCATTTATAATTATTTTTCCACCATCAAGACATGCACCTAGCTTATCCATTTGATCTATGAGGGGATTAAGGTCCCTTTTGACTTGATAAATCCTAAATTAACCAAATCCATTAATGAGGGACAAGGTTCAAGAAACGATATTGATAAAAATTTTGCTTCGAGTCTGTCTTTTTTTTTGTTATCACTAGGACAACCATCATAGAATCCCTAAACATTGTAATGTTGATTATATTTCTCTCTCTTTCTATACATATGCCTTCATAAAGAGCACAGGCTTCAACGACATTATTTGAGACCGTCCCAAGACCCCACGCATAAGAAACTAAAGTATTTCCTTTGGGGTCAAGAAGACTCCCACCCTCACCTGTCACCCGAGTTTTTAGTATCTTTATTAAGTATAGGGATATGGTGAAAAAAATTGATACTTGTTTTTTAATAAAATAAATTGTATTATAAATTGCACTATGATTCTTTATTGAAATTATTTGTTTAATTTAATAAATATGTTGTAAGAATTTATAGTTTTAATTAATTAAAAAGAATATTAATCATGAAGCTAATTTGCTTTTGAATATTTTAGTTTCTTTTGACTATTTTTCTTCATGATGGATCCAGATAGAGATCTGAAACGTTGACAGTCAAAATGACGATTGTGGACTTTTCGAGAGATTCTATTAACTACTCTCACCTCAGTAAGATCTATATTATTAAAATTAAAAAATAATGTCTAATATAACAAAATTTTATTTCATTAAAAAAATGGTTTCATCCAAAAGATTGAATTTGTCAACTTATTAACTCACTCTATTCACAATAACTATATCCTCCTTTGAAGGGGCGATAGGTGCGGGGGGATTCATCATAGATTCCGATGGACAAAAGATTTTGGTCTACTCTTGGGGGCTGGGAAACACCACCAATAATAAAGCATAAATCCTGGCAGTTTATATGGGGCTACGAATTGTATGATCCATAAATCTTCATGAGTTAATTGTCCTTGGATATTTTGAGCTAATCATTAAAGAACTTCTTAGCTCTAGCAAGTCCACAAATCAAGCTCGTATCAGTATTCAATCTCGGATATGGGCCCATAAATCTCAATTCAGTAAGATCCAATTCTTTCATATTCTCCGCTCCCCAAATCAGGCAGCTGATCAACAAGCAAAAGTAGCTAAAAACAAGGAACAAATCCTTCTTTTCATTAATCAAATCAAGTCCCATGTGTGGTTACCAAAGGTGGTGATTTCCTTAATTTCTCCTGGGTCCCACTCTCTGTAGTAGATTTTCCATCCTTAGAATTTCCCTCCCATCTCAGCTCCTCCTCTTCGCCACACTATCTCTCCTCTTCGGTCCCCACCTCTCATGTGTCTTGGATAGCTGGTACCCCATGCCCTCTCACACCTAGATCTATATTTGGGTTCGTGGCACCTTGATCGTCCCTCCCATCCTTTCCCACATGCCTTGTTGCTTCAACCCTTCTATTCTGCACGTATGTTGCGCAGTCCTTCAACACTCCTCGATGTCTTCCATCGTTTCCATGGCATCATCGAATAAACTATCCTCTACGAACGAGTACTCTAGTGCATGGGAACTTCATTTCTCATGTCTTCTCTCGCATGCAAGAGGTAACTCCTCAACTTATTTATGGATTTGGAATTGTTTTCACCCTCCAGAGTTGTATTCACACTTCAACAAATAATTACAGGCCTTTGTGTATCTTCGTCTCCTTCTCATCATGTGGAGGAGATCCAAATCTCCTTGTTCCTGCCTCTCTTTTGCTATAGAGGATCTTCGAGACCAAAATCAGGATTTGAGAGCTGTGATTAGAACCTAAGGGCAAAGAATGGGATCACAACTATGAGAACTTCAAGCGGAGAATCAGGAGCTTCGATGTCATAGTGTGAATATCCAGAACCAGCTACAGACACAGGAACACAGGCACAATCAAGATCTCGTGATCGTTCTTAGTGGGGTTAATAGAAACACCAGGCGTATCAGTCTGCTCAAACAACAATTGGGAAATCCCCTCAGTCATCCTCAACATCTTTGAATCTCAATCGAGTCGGTTGAATCAAGGCTTCCTTCAACTTTCCATTTAGAAGTTGCCAATGAACAGAACCAGGCCCCTTCAGACCCAACATCGACACCAACAATGCACAACCCAGAAGAAGGAATTCAACCTCTAGCAACAATTCAAGAAACTCTCCAAGAAGATGCAAAAGAAACCAACAATTTTTAACAGGTTTCTATCGATGATTTGTAAATTTTTGTTCATTTTGTCTTCATATGTAGCTATCTTTACATGGCATCCAAGCAGTTCTTTTGGGAGCAATTTTAAGCTCAAGAATAGAACTCAACAGACTTCTCAAAGAGATCTCTGGACACAGTTTAATGAACTTCCATTCTATTTCCTCTATGTAAAGTGCATTAGCATAGACTTTTATAATATAAATTTCCAGCTGTTCTTGTTAGAAAAAATTATATCCTCTGAAAAGAAAAAAAACCACCATTACAAAATATTAAAGAAAAAGTGATAATGGATGTGAATTTTTGTTGTTTGATTGATGATTTTGCTTATAAGGTGATGACTCTTAGAAAATATCAACATAAATCCATCTTAACTTTGGATTTATTAACTATCTATAGAGATAAAAATAAATAAATAAATAAACAATTAGCATTACCATTATAAATCCATCTTAATTTTAAATCTATTAAGTATCTATAGAAATTTGTTGGTATTAAATGATGCCAAATAAAATTACCTCATATACATCTTCTTTTAATAATAAAAATATGATATTAAATCGATTTTATGTGAAATAAACCAATAAAATGAAAATTGTATTACATATATTTTTTTGAAACAATAATAATAGAAGTATATCGTATGACAAAATAATAAACCTCTTCTAATAATTAAAATATGATATTAAATCGATTTTATGTTAAACAAACAAATAAGACGAAAATTATATTACATATATTTTTTTGAAACAATAATGATGATGATGATGATGATGATGATTAACATCCACTAAGACCGAATTGGTCTATCGGACCTTAAGAGGGTAAGTGATTACTTGTGATTCTTTAGAATTTTGTTTTTGTGCTCGAAAAGCATTAAGAGAAGCTTTCCAAGATCACCATACTTTTGTTGAATTAAGAGGTTAGGAAGGTTGGTAGTGTGATAAATATTTTGAAAATGAGATCTAATATGGGTATAGGCTGGACAATCTAAGAGAAAGTGCTTTTCATCTTCAACATTCTTAGTGTCACAAAGGTGACACACTCTTTCATCCCATGGCGTTTTAGGAATTGACCAACGCCTAGTTTCACTATGGAGCTTGTGAGAATTTGTTCTTATCTTAGCAATGCTTATTTTTTCTTTACACTTGGAAAAACAAATAGATAATTTTGATCTTCTAGATTAGGGTTGATTACATCTTTATAATACCTTAATTTTCTTTTTCCCTCTAACTCTTTATCGCACCACATTTTCTCCTTAAATTTTGATTTGACATTTTTTTTAATAGTATCTTTATTCTGCAAAATGGTTTCTTCCATGATTCCCCAATAGTTTAGCCAAGACCGAGCGTCTTTATGCCATCCTTGCTTGAGTCGATGGTGGTTATGACTTGATTTTGAAGCAATTTTAGGTAGCCTCTTGTCTTCCATGTTGTTTAACTTGTTCTTATACATTAGGCATCTAGTCATAGCCATGCTCTCAATGGGGGAGAGACTTGTTACTAAGAGGAGGATGGGATAGGGTGTATTTCCTTTAATTTTGAGATTATAGGTTATAAAATTCTTTTGTATTTGCGCTATCTTTCTCCAAGATTCACGAGAGATACTACAACCCCAAACTTCACATCCATAAAGAATAACAGGTGTAACAAGAGTCTCAAAGAGGAGTTTCTTCTTATCCCAATTCTAAAGATTAGTTGATTTAGAATTCTTTTCAAGCCCATAATAAGTTTTCCATCCCCCAATAATCATTTTCTCAATGTTATAATTCCAATTGATCTTGTGGTGAATATCAATTCCAATATATTTGTATGAAGTCACTTTCTCCAAGTTGTTGTTGTCATATACAAAGGTATAATAAGGGATCTTATTGGATTTAATAATCATGACCCTAGTCTTATCAGTATTAACAGTCATACCCATATTGGAGAAAAAATACTTGAGGATTCTTAGTTGGTTTTCAAGATCATGGGGACTCCTTTCCATAAGAACAATAACATTGGGATAAATAAGAATATTGATGACTATACCAGTGAGAGTAGGGCCAACACAAGCTGCTTTTTCCAAGCATTCTTCTAACTTGTCAATGTATATGCAAAAAAGGGTAGGGGACAAGGGACAACCTTGTTTGACTCCGATATTGCAGTTAATCTCTTTTGACCAGCCCCCAGTGTTTTTAAACTTAGCAATAACTTTCTCATACATCCTTATTGCAACAACCCTCAACTCGAGAGGCACTTTTATCTCTTCCAACCTATTCCAAATGTTTTTCCTAGGAACCATGTCAAAAGCTTTTATAAAGTCAACAAAACAACAAAAAAGATTGGTTTTAGTATTGCGGAACTCCTCTGCAATGATCCTAAACATAACAAGATGGTCCACAGTTGAATGATATCTCCTAAACCCGGCCTGGCCTTTAGCTCTTTTACCGTGACTTTCTAGCCAAAGGCTAATCTTCTTTTCCAAAATAATTTCATAAAGCTTGGCTAAAACCGAGCTAATCATAGTGGTCCTACAATTAGAGGGAATGTTTCTATCCCCGTTTTTAAAAATTGGAACAATGAGGCTTTGTGTCCAGGGTTTAGGGAAGCCCTGCTTGACTGCTAAATTGAAGAGCTTGTGTATGTGAGGGATAAGGATTGGCCCTCTGATTTTAAAAATTTCAGCTTGGTAGCCTTCAATGTCCTTAGTTTTCCCATTTGCAAGCTGCTTAATAATGGAAGTATACCGTATGAGAAAATAATAAAGAAAAACAAAAAATCATCATTTTTCAATTTATTTTTATTTAAATTTAATGACCAATTTTTCTTCAAATTGGAATATGGAATTTAGTAAAATTATATTTTATAATTGTGCATATAAATAAATTAAGTGAGGTCGAAACCCCTTTGAAACTCGTCCATTATTTTAGTTGAACGGAAAAAAGTAAGCATGTGAAGACAAAAAAAAAAGGAAGACAAAAAAAAAGGAGTCAGCTAATTTGGAAGCAAACAATCTCTTTTTTTATGCAAAAAAATGGGCATGAATCCGGTCAGATTTTTAGGGGTAGTCTGAGTTTTTCATGGATCAAAGTTCCATGTATTTCAGAATCTTATCTGAAGGGTTTTTCCCCATTTTAAACTAACCCAGACGCTCAGACAATCGATCAGATTTCTGGATTGACCAGAAATTTAAAATGGTACGCTGGAAAACCTGTCGAAAAGATAACTTGGGAAGGACGATTGCTCCCAATTTAACCCACTCCCCAAAAAAAGTATGAATAAATGTACAACAATGTAAATGTGAAAAAGAAGCGTGGGTAAATGTACAGAAATGGGAAAATGTACGGAAATTTAATGAAAAATACACTTTCACATCAAAAACTTCGGAAAGGACCATTTCACTGTATTACACATATGCAATACCTTTCTCACTTTCGGTGCAACTCAAACAAAAAGTGGGATTACCTTCACAAACAAGCAAGCTGCATGTGGTTGCACAATTTTCTTGAAATATTCTTGAAAGGACATTAAGAGTATGAAGCAATAAGCAGGTAATAAGTATCTGGATACAGAGTATTTGATTCCTTGTATGTAATTGTTTGTTGTGTCAAATTTAAGATTATTTTAGATTCAAAGATATAAACTCTAAATTTGGATTTGCATAACATTTAGCCATATACTTGTTTTAAAATTATTGTAAGATAATAGGAAAACAAGATGAGACTTCTTTATAATCTTAATATTTATATATGTTGATAATTTACAGCCACGAATCCAACGTTCAATTCTTTCATGAAGTTAATAAGTGCATAAAATCTTTTTTTTTTCAAAATTTTTTGTTCTTGATATCTATTTATATTTGGCATTTATATTTATAAATAAAAAGGTTTTGGTTATTTTAAGAGTATCTAAAATTTCAGATTTTCCAAAAAAATAAATGGATTAAGGTAAAACAATATATTGGTGGAAAAAATGAACTTGTTAAAAAAGTTGAATTTATCAATTTATTAATCAACTCCATTCTCAACGTATTCCACTTTCACCCTCTTTGAACTCTACTTTAGAATCCCAAAACTAATGACATTGAATAACTAATCATCAAAGTGCATATTTTCTAACAAGGCTTCATAAAATTTGATGAGTCAAATTTAATGTAAAATACATTGAAATTACTTGAAATAGACCCTACATAATACTATATATCGATTCAAAAGAATATAAAAAAAAACAAGCACTCATAGTGTACAATCTCAACAAATCAATTTCACCAATCCAACAATGCAAAATTAAAAAGTAGGTTCGATTGGTGATATTGAGATCCCAATCTTCAATACATAGTAGTGGTAAGTGGTTCTAGAGATCCCTCGTTAAAGAAACATCATCAGTTGAACCATCAACACTTCATGATTGGTTGGTTGGTGCAAGATTCATTAGTCATTACGAGACACCCTTCTCTATTTCTATGGGTGCTACGGTTGTAACCTCTCAGTGATAGAATATGCTAATCTTGTAGTAAATTGAATGTCCTTTTTCGATGCATTTTCATCATAAATCAACCAAAAAAATTGGAATTGTAAGTTTGGATTGCATAAGTTGTAAGATTGAGTTGCATGAATGGAAATGGAGGCTAATAAATCACTATGCAATGCCAAGATTGTAGTTTATCATTATAAAATGAAATTTTCATCATTAGATTACATCAAGTTGCAAGATAGAAAGTGTGGTTTGCTACAAGATTCTAGACGATGCCCTCTATGACAAGCTTCAACTCTGAGATGGGTCACATGTACAATGCCATTCCTTATCTAAAGGAATAGAGTTGCCCCTCCCCTTCCTCTTTTCTCTCTTCACTTTCCATCCCTCTTTGCTCTCTTCGCTTTCCATCTCAAACATATGTGTATGCTAGATTTTATCATTAAATTTCAAGGGAGTCAAACATTTATCAACTCAATCCAAGTAAGAGGAAAAAAGCATGCATGTAAGAAAAAATAGAGAACACAAACTACTAAATATTAGTTTATCCAATGATGTAATGTATTGTAAGTGACGATCAAAGATATGTATTATCAAATAGGTCATTATAGTTCTTCCAAGGTGTATGTTCCTATCGTCCTTATCATATGATACTTCTACTACATACAGATTAAAGTTTTGTGGGTCTACATAGACTTCTATTATACAAAATTTTGATTAATAATATTTTAGCAAAAATGCATTAGCAGTGAAATCATTATGCACATAGAATCCCTTATCCCACAAACAAGAGAGTCTCATACACCAATTTAGTGTATAGTTTGACCGTGACCTTAAAAATATATTGTTATTATTATTATAATTATTCCCTAAATTAATTAATCATTATATGCTAATAAATTTATATCATGCATAATTTACACTATGTTTACAAACCTCCACCTTTAAGTTTTTTTGTATAATTATAACATGTATAACTACATGACGTTATATATAACTAAATACATATATACATGCCAACATGCATAAATATTGTTAAGTGGGGCATGAAGGATGATAACGTCAATGTTATACCGAACAAAATTATCCTCCCCACTTTTATATATATATATATAAAATATTATAGTTAATATATACAAAGGGTATATGTATTTATTGTAATTAATTGATTTATAATAATAAATTAATATACTTTTAATTACATATTACATGTAGTATGTAATTACATACTACATGTAACATATTACATTTTTAAAGTACAAAAAAAAAATGTTAAAGAAAATTTGAGTTAGAGTTATATTGCATAAAAA
>JASDQU010101548.1:390186-400740 GCA_032191745.1 Picea mariana
GTCGCTCTGAACCGACAGAAAAGTTATGTTGATCAAAAGAGAACTCCAAGAGAGTTCAAAATGGGAGACCATGTATATCTCAGAATTAAGCCCAGAAGGAGTTCCCTGAAAATGGGAGCTTGTGCCAAGTTGGCACCCCAGTATTGTGGACCCTTTGAGGTTCTAGATAGAGTGGGACCGGTAGCCTATCGGCTAGCACTTCCTCCCACAGTAAAAGCACATAATGTTTTCCATGTTTCATTATTGAAGAAATATGTACATGATACTAATCATATAATTGACTGGTATGTGATCCAGGTGGAACCGGAGGGAGAATTTCTACAAGAACCCCAATGCATATTGGACAGAAAGGAAACCCTGCTCCGGAACCGAACCATTGCACAGGTCAAGGTGCAGTGGAAGCATTTTGGCCCAGATGAGGCTACATGGGAAATGGAGGATGCCATGAGACAGGCATATCCGATTTTGTTTACTTCTGTACATACCATTCATGTTAGTAGATAAGAACATCGAGGACGATGTTCCTTTTAAGGGGGAGGGAATTGTAACACCCTGTTTCCCCCAGCTTGTAAATATAACTGGACTGGCCAAGAACTATGGCGGACTCATAAATGTGAATATGTGATGTAAATGGACCTTGAGGAAAAGGTCAATGAATGTGAATAACATTTTGAATTATTGCAGGACTGCTGAGAGGGGAGGTGCAGAAAAAGAGACCACGATGGCGGTGGAGGGCACCTGGAAAGGTGGCGTTAACTTCCACCGAGAATTAATACCGTATTTGGACTCCACTGGCCCGGAGAACCAAAAGCGGCTCGCTGGCACTGAATTAAATGTCTCGCAGGCTGGTAGGTAGATGGTTTAATGAGGGATGGGAGGTGAACCTCCCATCCATAGAGCCGTCAGGCCTGATCAGCACGAGGGTAATCGCGCCACACGCAACCTCGCAAGAAGATAAGGCATGGGGTAGAAGCGATTGCGGGGGCAGACGCGAGGGGAGAACTCTGGCAGTATGAAGAGTGAGTGATAGCAAGGAGGAAGGATTGCAACCTTCGCTCCTGGTCATTGGCGGACAGAGAGACGCAGTCTCACAGCATAGTGGTCTCAGCTCGGGGGTGGCTAGTGGTAAATCTGCTGGGAGTCGCTAAGCCTACGGTTGGGTGGAAATGAGCACCCCTCTCAGCAGTTGCTTGACCCTGGTGTTATCTTTGATAAGTGTTTTGCCTCTGGCGTCTTGATAAATATATATGTGCTTATTCTGATAATTATGCTCATAAGCAGTGAAACTGTGAATGATTTCATTATAAGAATGATTGTATGGTGTTTTGATCAGTACTAGTAGTTGTATATTTATATGGAAAGACTACGTATGATTTATGTCTTCATGAATTCGTGTTTGTGTGCGTACTGATCAAATTCAGACTTCACGTCTGGTTCTCGGGAGGACGACATCCCTACATACCTCAGGTAGTACCCTGAGTAAACCTCCCCATAGAAATACCTTCCTTGAAAAGCCCATCAAGAACCGGGAAGGCGGTTGTAAAGGCGTGAGGCCTTAGTAACCCTGCATAAGGAGGAACGATCCTCTTGAAAACCGAGATGACAGCATAAGGATGAAGTAACGAATCGACGGATGAGATCCTGTCGGGAGATCTGCGGTCACTCACGACCATCAGATCGGAAGGAGAAGATGGAGTGTTAAGTGCCTTAACCTTGATAGGTGTTGATCGATGGACGAGATTCCGTCGGGAAATCTGCGGTCACACCCGACCGTTAGATAGGTAGGAGAGAATAGGGCGTTAAATGCCTTACCATTTAGATCTCCTGTGTCTTCGTGGGTAGCGAAAGGGTTTAGGACCGTAGACCCCCAAGGTCCATGAGAGTATTCGGACCGTGGATCTTTCCACATTCGGGGAGTCGTGGGAGAGCCCACAAGAAGGGAATCTGTCCGAGCCGTCAGATCTCGGCTGAAAAACCCGACAGCCGTTGGATCTGTCAAGAGTTACCCGAGGGTCAAGACTCCAGTGTATAAGGGCGAAAAACCCCGAAATAGATCTAAGTCGTCCGATTGACAGAGGCCACGTTTCGTAAAATCTCCCATTACGAAAAATCGGGGATCGCGGAATCGGGATTCCTTTTGACAAGAGATCGGGACTTTCCTTTGTGGAAATCCCGAGATAGATCTAAGCCATCCGATTGACGGAGGCCACGTGTCGTAAGATCTCCCATTACGGGAAATCGGGATCACGGAATCGGGAGTCCTGGTGACAAGGGATCAAGACTCTCCAAGGTGGAAACCCTGGAGCAGTTGTGGGCCGTCCGATTTAAGGAGGCGACGTGTCGAGAGATTACCCGTTTCGAGAAATCGGGAATCGGGGATTCGGAAGTCCTGTTGACAATAGGTCGAGCTCTCGCCTTGATAAATCCCGACGGAAGAGAGGTTGTGGTCATATGGGAAGAGGTCATATCGACCAATGCTTAACCCAAGGGGCTAATCTCCGATTGAGGTTCGATCAACACTTCGGCGTTTCGGCATTCGAGATACCGAAGGGGACATGTTACCCGGTGCTCTCAAACCCCGAAGTCCAGACTTATAAACCTCGAGAGGTTAGCATGTGGTCAGGCTCTGACGAATGGTCAGGATTCCTCTCGGAGGATCGCGGGTCTGTGATGACCGTCCGATGTGAGGTAGAGATGCCAGCTTTACGCTGGGGCGCGAATGCACCGCTTATCACCCTCAAACCGATGGACAGACGGAAAGAGTGAATCAGATATTAGAGGATATGTTAAGGATGCATGTAATGCATCAACCCAGGAGATGGAAAGACTACCTGCCATTGGTAGAATTTGCCTACAACAATGGCTACCAAGCATCCTTAAAGATGAGTCCCTTCGAGGTCCTCTATGGTAAACAATGTAATACTCCAGTCGGCTGGAGTAATCCTGTAAATAGGATTTCTTTTGGACTCGACATGTTGAAAAAAATGGAACAGCAAGTGACTCAGATAAAACAAAATCTGAAGGTCGCTCAGAACCGACAGAAAAGTTATGCTGATCAAAAGAGAACTCCAAGAGAGTTCAAAATGGGAGACCATGTATATCTCAGAATTAAGCCCAGAAGGAGTTCCCTGAAAATGGGAGCTTGTGCCAAGTTGGCACCCCGGTATTGTGGACCCTTTGAGGTTCTAGATAGAGTGGGACCGATAGCCTATCGACTAGCACTTCCTCCCACAGTAGAAGCACATAATGTTTTCCATGTTTCATTATTGAGGAAATATGTACATGATGCTAATCATATAATTGACTGGTATGTGATCCAGGTGGAACCGGAGGGAGAATTTCTACCAGAACCCCAATGCATATTGGACAGAAAGGAAACCCTGCTCCGGAACCGAACCATTGCACAGGTCAAGGTGCAGTGGAAGCATTTTGACCCAGATGAGGCTACATGGGAAATGGAGGATGCCATGAGAAAGGCATATCCGATTTTGTTTACTTCTGTACATACCATTCATGTTAGTAGATAAGAACATCGAGGACGATGTTCCTTTTAAGGGGGAGGGAATTGTAACACCCTGTTTCCCCCAGCTTGTAAATATAACTGGACTGGCCAAGAACTATGGCGGACTCATAAATGTGAATATGTGATGTAAATGGACCTTGAGGAAAAGGTCAATGAATGTGAATAACATTTTGAATTATTGCAGGACTGCTGAGAGGGGAGGTGTAGAAAACGAGACCACAATGGCGGTGGAGGGCACCTGGAAAGGTGGCGTTAACTTCCACCGAGAATTAATACCATATTTGGACTCCACTGGCCCGGAGAACCAAAAGCGGCTCGCTGGCCATGAATTAAATGTCTCGCAGGCTGGTAGGTAGATGGTTTAATGAGGGATGGGAGGTGAACCTCCCATCCGTAGAGCCGTCAAGCCTGATCAGCGCGAGGGTAATCGTGCCACACACAACCTCGCAAGAGGATAAGGCGTGGGGTAGAAGCGATTGCGGGGGCAGACGCGAGAGGAGAACTCTGGCAGTATGCAGAGTGAGTGATAGCAGAGAGGAAGGATTGCAACCTTCGCTCCTGGTCACTGGCGGACAGAGAGACGCAGTCTCACAGCATTGTGGTCTCAACTCGGGGGTGGCTAGTGGTAAATCCGCTGGGAGTCGCTAAGCCTACGGTTGGGTAGAAATGAGCACCCCTCTCAGCAGTTGCTTGACCCTGGTGTTATCTCTGATAAGTGTTTTGCCTCTGGCGTCTTGATATATATATATGTGCTTATTCTGATAATTATGCTCATAAGCTGTGAAACTGTGAATGATTTCATTATAAGAATGACTGTATGGTGTTCTGATCAGTACTAGTAGTTGTATATTTATATGGAAAGACTACGTATGATTTATGTCTTCATGAATTCGTGTTTGTGTGCGTACTGACCAAATTCAGACTTCACGTCTGGTTCTCGGGAGGACGACATCCCTATATACCTCAAGTTGTACCCTGAGTAAACCTCCCCATAGAAATACCTTCCTTGAAAAGCCCATCAAGAACCGGGAAAGCGGTTGTGAAGGCGTGAGGCCTTAGTAACCCTTCATAAGGAGGAACGATCCTCTTGAAAACCGAGATGACAGCATAAGGATGAAGTAACGAATCGACGGATGAGATCCCGTCGGGAGATCTGCGATCACTCACGACCGTCAGATCGGAAGGAGAAGATGGAGTGTTAAGTGCCTTAACCTTGATAGGTGCTGATCGATGAACGAGATTCTGTCGGGAAATCTGCGGTCACACCCAACCGTTAGGTAGGAGAGAATAGGGCGTTAAATGCCTTACCATTTAGATCTCCTGTGTCTTCGTTGGTAGCGAAAGGGTTTAGGACCGTAGACCCCCAAGGTCCATGAGAGTATTCGGACCGTGGATCTTTCCACATTTGTGGAGTCGTGGGAGAGCCCACAATAAGGGAATCTGTCCGAGCCGTCAGATCTCGGCTGAAAAACCCGACAGTCGTTGGATCTGTCAGGAGTTACCCGAGGGTCAAGACTCCAGTGTATAAGGGCGAAAAACCCCGGAATAGATCCAAGCCGTCCGATTGACAAAGGCCACGTGTCGTAAAATCTCCCATTACGGGAAATCGGGGGTCGTGGAATCGGGATTCCTGTTGACAAGAAATCGGGACTTTCCATTGTGGAAATCTCGGGATCGATCTAAGTCGTCTGATTGACAAAGGCCACGTGTCATAAGATCTCCCATTACGGGAAATCGAGGATCGCGGAATCGGGAGTCCTGGTGACAAGGGATCGAGACTCTCCAAGGTGGAAACCCCGGAGCAGTTGTGGGTCGTCCGATTTAAGGAGGCGACGTGTCGAGAGATTACCCGTTTCGGGAAATCGGGAATCGGAGATTTGGGAGTTCTGTTGACAATAGGTCGAGCTCTCGCCTTGATAAATCCCAACGAAAGAGAGGTTGTGGTCATATGGGAAGAGATCATATCGACCAATGCTTAACCCAAGGGGCTAATCTCCGATTGAGGTTCGTTCAACACTTCGGCGTTTCGGCATTCGGGATACCTAAGGGACATGTTACCCCGTGCTCTCAAACCCCGAAGTCCAGACTTATAAACCTCGAGAGGTTAGCATGTGGTCAGGCTCTGACGAATGGTCAGGATTCCTCTCAAAGGATCCTGGGTCTGGGATGACCGTCCGATGTGAGGTAGAGATGCCAGCTTTACGCTGGGGCGCGAATGTGCATAAAGGTAAGTAGCGAGCAGATCTGGATGGCCAGAGTCCACCCGCTCAAATCTACGCCTGAGGATTCATTCCGGAGCGCCCTTGCCATTCTGCCTTTAATCGAAGGGGGGGGGTTCGGAATTGGACACGCAACTCTCGAACGGTCGAGATTAATTCATCATGATCAACGACTCTCAGGTGGATTCCGGACCCCCCTTACCATTATGCCTTTAATGGGGGGGGTCCAGAATAGTGTGGTGTGTGAAGTGGGGCCCCTCCTGTCATGTCGACTACCGTGTCGCATATCCCTCCCTGCCACCTGTATTCCACTTAACCGCGCAACGGGGCCGTTCCTCATTGGTTGTTCTATGACCTTGTTGGGATTTGTTCCTATTGGCCATTTGTTGACCCTGTAGGGATTCGTCCCCATTGGTCACTCACTAGCCCTGTCGAGGTTCGACGGTTGCAGAGTCGAACGTTTAGACATTACTGTAGCGCCGAGGCGCGAAATACAAATAGGCACTGCGTTCAATTTGAACCGTGAACATGACCCGCGATCACATGTGAACGAAGAAGGAGAGAGAAAGAGCCATCTTACGCTGAGCCTCCATGGATAATTGGGGGTTCTGGTCCGGCAGAAGACCAGAAAAATCCGATTTAGGTAGTGGGTATGTGACATACAAGGCGCAAGGGATTGGCATAGTTTTGTTTTAGAGGGAGTCGGGTAAACCACTCCAGCTTGTTGATGTACTATATGTTATGGGGTTGACAAAGAACCTCATCTCGGTCTCTACTCTAGAGGATAAAGGGTATGAGGTCAACTTTTGGAAGGGAAGGGTGTTCGTCAGAACAGCAGGGTCAAGTGAGAAGATGAACAGGATGATCGGGGTTTGAGAAAAGGTGTACAAGCTTCAGTTTCAGCCAGGGAGAGCACTGGTCAGTACAACCACAGACATGGGAGAATTGTGGCACAGGAGGATGGCGCACATACATTTTGGTGCACTAGATCACTTGAGACAGGCAGTCATAAGGTGGCCTAACTTCACTGCAGAGAAGCATGACCCTTGCAAGGGTTGTGCAATGGGAAAATATGCCCGGATAACATTTCCACCGAGCGAGAACAAATCCAAGGGAGTATTCGATTTGATCCATTCAAACTTATGTGGTCCGATGAGAGTGGAGTCAGTGAGTGGCTTCAAACATTTTGTTTTGTTCATAGATGACTACTCCAGGAAGACCTGGATTTACTTCCTGGAGGCAAAGGATGGGGTCTTCGACGGGTTCCAAGAGTTCAGGGCTCTAGTAGAAAACCAAACTGGCAAGAATATTCGAGTTTTTAGATCTAACAACGGGGTGAGTAAACATCCAAGGAGTTTGTGGATTATTGTGCAACAACGAGGATCAAGAAGGAACTCACAGTTCCTTACAATCCTCAGCAAAATGGAGTGGTTGAAAGAAAGAACAGGATTGTAGTCAGAGCAGCACGGGCGATGATTCATGATCAGGGTTTGTCATTGTTTTGTGGGCAGAGGCTAGTCGCATTGTTGTATACTTACAGAACATGAGTCCCCACAAAGTTTTGAGGAATTTGACACCCAAGGACGTATTTACAGGTACCAAACCGGATGTGAGTCATCTTCACATCTGGGGCAGCGTATGTTACTGTCATGTCCCTTCGGAGAAGAGGACAAAGCTGGAAGCCACAGCGTATAAGGGGTTACTTGTTGGATATAGCGAGGCTTCCAAAGCCTACAAGATCTTTGTACCAACACGTCAAAAGATCATAGTGTGTAGGGATGTACAGTTTGAGGAGGAACGTGCATTAAGGAAGTCTAGAGACTTGCCAGCGCAGGACCAGCAGGGACAGGATTTGGGAGTCATGACTGAGGAGGCACAAGGTCAAAGCACAAGATCACAGAGTCAGACACAGGGTACTGGTACGGGTACAGGTGTTGAGAGGGAGACTATTGGACAGAATCATCAGGAGCCAGATAATGATGAGGAGGAGCAGCGTGATGCAGTTCCACATGAGCAGGACACTAGGCCACGGCCAAAGTGGTACAAGTCCACAGTTAGTGATTCTAGACTGGCAGGGCTTCCAGACTGAGACTTCAGACAAAGTAAACCACCAGATAGACTTGGGTACATGGCATTAATTACACAACTTATTGATGCAAAGCCTTCCACTTATGAGCAGGCTGCACAGCATGGAGTGTGGCAAGAGGCCATGATGGAGAAGTATGCATCCATCATGAAAAATGATGTATAGGAGGTGGTGCCCAGGTTAGACAGAAAGAAGGTGCTTGAATCCAAGTGGATCTACAAGGTCAAGCATGCAACAGACGGAAGCGTGGACAAGTACAAAGCACGCTTCGTGGCCAAGGGGTTTTCACAGCGAGGGAGTCGACTATGAGGAGACTTTCGCCCCGCTGGCCAGATATACATCGATTAGGACTGTTATTTCTTTAGCAGCAAAGTTGGGTTGGCGCGTTCACCGGATGAACGTGAAGATTTCCTTCCTCAATGGAGTTGTTGAGGAGGAAGTATATTTTGAGCAGCCAAAGGGGTTTGATATCGGTGACAGAGAAACGCATGTTTGCAGATTGAGGCGAGCCTTATATGGGCTCAAGCAAGAACCTCGGGCTTGGTACTTGAGGATTGACAGCTACTTGAGAGAGATGGGTCTCCAACGGAGCGAGGCAAACTTGAACCTGTATTTTCTTGCAAGGGAGGCACCTCTCATACTGGTGTTGTATGTAGATGACCTATTTCTGACAGGTGACGAGCAGCTGATAGAAGATTGCAAGACTAATCTTGCAGCTGAGTTTGAGATGAAAGACCTTGGGTTGATGCATTACCTCCTTGGTTTGGAGGTATGGCAGCAGAATGGGCACTTCTTCTTGGGACAAGGGAAGTATATAGTAGAGATCTTGCGTAGGTTCAGGATGATTGATTGTAGGCCCATGTCCACGCCTCTAGTCACAAACTAGTGGAAGATTGATGCATCAGATTCAAAGACAGTAAACCCAATTGTCTATCATCAGTTAATTGGATCGCTCATGTATATGGTCAACACTTGGCCAAATATCATCTTTGCAATAAACTCTTTAAGTCAGTTCATGGTGGACCCTCGGAGAGTACATTGGATTGTTGCGAAGCATGTGCTTCGCTACCTTAGAGGTATAGTGTAGTATGGGTTGTTGTATGAGCGCAGTGGTGGAGTGAGGTTAGCAGGCTTTACAGACGTTGAGTGGGAAGGATAGGCAGAGGACAAGAAGAGTATTTTGGGATGTTGTTTCAGCATTGGATCGGGCATGATTTCCCGGTTCAGTAGGAAGCAGAATCAGTGGCATTATGCTTTGTTGAGGCAAAGTACATGGCTGCTAGTTTAGCAACATGTGAGGCACTGTGGTTGAGGAAGCTTTTCTTGGGAATGTTCGAGCAGGAGCTAGAGGCAACTATGATTCACTATGACAATCAGAGTTGCATCAAGCTCTCTGAGAATCCGGTGTTTCATGATCGTAGCAAGCACATCGATATCAAGTATCACTTCATCCGAGATTGTGTACAGAGAGGAGTCGTGAGGCTTGATTACATACAGACTAATGAGCAGATGGAAGATAGTTTTACAAAGGCACTGAGCAAACAAAAGTTTGAAAAGTTCAAAGATCGGATGGGGTTGAGACAAAATCCCTTCTTCGCTAAGAGGGAGTGTTGAAAATGTAGCAAGGAAGGTCTTCCACACATTGCAGCGCCTTAGCATGGTGGAGGACAATGAAACATTAGCCAATATTGATTATTAAACTTTTCCCTAAGTCTAAATTAGGAAAAGGAGTATTGATGTGTTATATTCTTCAGTTGACTTTATTGAGCACCTTTTCTAAGGTTAAAGTGAAAAATAGTTTTTAAGTGATGGATGTTTTAATCTTAGCCATCCATCTTGGAGAGTGAGGGAGATTTAATCTTGTTAAATTTATAAGCAACTGCGAGAGCCATTTCTCCGGGAGGATGGCTAAGACCCTAGACGAGATCTAGGGCCCCCAGTGCACTCCTGGGGTACTTGGTCTGGGACCAAACAGTCAGTGCCATAAGACCCTTGTTAGGGCCCCCAGTATACAACTGGGGTTCTTGGTCTGGGACCATGCAGTAAAGACCCCTGAGAGGGCCCCCAATATACGACTGGGGTTCTTGGTCTGGGACCAAGCAGATAAAAGCCCCTAGATATGTCTAGGGCCCCTGGACATGGTCCAGGGTACCCATGCCTGGGGCATAGGGTTTCTTAGTCTGGGACCAAGCAGATAAAAGCACCTAGATATGTCTAGGGCCCCTGGACATGGTCCAGGGTACCCATGCCTGGGGCATAGGGTTTCTTGGTTTGGGACCAAGCAGTTAAAGTCCCTAGATATGTCTAGGGCCCCTGGACAGGGTCCAGGGTACCCATGCCTGGGGCATGGGTTTCTTGGTCTGGGACCAAGTAGTTAAAGTCCCTAGAGATGTCTAGGGCCCCTGGACAAGGTTCAGGGTACCCATGCCTGGGGCATGGGTTTCTTGGTCTGGGACCAAGCTGTTAAAGCCCCTAGATGTGTCTAGGGCCCCTGGACTTGGTCCAGGATACCCATGCCTGGGGCATGGGTTGATCCTGGTCTCTGACCTTGGTGGATAAGACCCCAGGAAAAGTCCTGGGGCTACTTGACTCTCTATCAAGTACTTGATGGTACATGACCTTCCTTGAAGAAGGACATAACCACAAGAGGGATAAGTCCCATATGCAGTGATGATAAAGTAATAGGTTCACCATGTGATATGAAGGAATGAGTAATGCCACCTTGC
>JASDQU010101548.1:400942-422022 GCA_032191745.1 Picea mariana
AAAAAAATTGGAATTGTAAGTTTGGATTGCATAAGTTGTAAGATTGAGTTGCATGAATGGAAATGGAGGCTAATAAATCACTATGCAATGCCAAGATTGTAGTTTATCATTATCAAATGAAATTTTCATCATTAGATTACATCAAGTTGCAAGATAGAAAGTGTGGTTCACTACAAGATTCTAGACGATGTCGTCTATGACAAGCTTCAACTCTGAGATGGGTCACATGTACAATGCCATTCCTTATCTAAAGGAATAGAGTTGCCCCTCCCCTTCCTCTTTTCTCTCTTCACTTTCAATCCCTCTTTGCTCTCTTTGCTTTCCATCTCAAACATATGTGTATGCTAGATTTTATCATTAAATTTCAAGGGAGTCAAACATTTATCAACTCAATCCAAGTAAGAGGAAAAAAACATGCATGTAAGAAAAATATAGAGAACACAAACTACTAAATATTAGTTTATCCAATGATGTAATGTATTGTAAGTGACGATCAAAGATATGTATTATCAAATATGTCATTATAGTTCTGCCAAGTTGTATGTTCCTATCGTCCTTATCATATGATACTTCTACTACATATAGATTAAAGTTTTGTGGGTCTACATAGACTTCTATTATACAAAAATTTGATTAATAATATTTTAGCAAAAATGCATTAGCAATGAAATCATTATGCACATGAAATCCCTTATCCCACAAACAAGAAAGTCTCATACACCAATTTAGTGTATAATTTGACTGTGACCTTAAAAATATATTGTTATTATTATTATAATTATTCTCTAAATTAATTAATCATTATATGCTAATAAATTTATATCATGCATAATTTACACTATGTTTACAAACCTCCACCTTTAAGTTTTTTTTTTATAATTATAACATGTATAACTAGATGACGTTATATATAACTAAATACATATATACAGGCCGACATGCATAAATATTGTTAAGTGGGGCATGAAGGATGATAACGTCAATGTTATACCGAATAAAATTATCCTCCCCACTTATATATATATATATATATATATATATTAAAAAAATATTATAGTTAATATATACAAAGGGTATATGTATTTATTGTAATTAATTGATTTATAATAATAAATTAATATACTTTTTAATTACATATTACATGTAACAAGTATAATTACATATTACATGTAGTATGTAATTACATAGTACATGTAACATATTACATTTTTAATATATATATATATACATTAAAAAAATATTATAATTAATATATACAAAAAGTATATGTATTTATTGTAATTAATTGATTTATAATAATAAATTAATATACTTTTTAATTACATATTACATGTAACAAGTATAATTACATATTACATGTAGTATGTAATTACATAGTACATGTAACATATTACATTTTTAATGAACATGTAGTATGTAATTACATAGTACATGTAATATATTACATTTTTAATGAAAAAAATATATATTAAAGAAAATTTGGGTTACAGTTATATTGCATAAAAATAGGAGGGGTGGTTTTTGTTTTTTTTTTAAATATAAAAATGAGACTCTTACCAATGTTTTTTATATTTAAATTTTTTCTTTATTTTTAAATGGTTGATATTGTATTATATAAAAAAAAATTTAATGTAGTTAATTAAGTTTAGTTATGAGTAACTAAAGGTAGTGAACTAAGTTTAGTTATGAATAATTAAAAGAAGATTCATATGTTTCTTAATCATTTATATGTGAATCGTAGTCACGTGTTTATTGTCAATTAAAAAGAGTTTTTAGTCGGCTAATCATTAATGGGTGTATGGTGGGAGGACATGATGGAGATAGATGTGAAAGATCAATTTATCACTAAAGATATCCAAGGTCAATGGCTATCAAGGAATTCGATGGATATATTGCAATGTATCAGTAAAAATCCGAACGTCTAACAAAAATAGGGCATGTGGCCAAGATTGCCAAACATCAATATATAAAGAGAATATATCAAGAGCCATTAGATTAGAAGGAATTGAGGGCCATTGATACATCTCGAGACATCTTCATAGGTCGTTGGTATAACTCAAATCAAAAGGAGATAACCACTAAAATTCAAATGAGATCAATAATACATAATGAAAAATAAAAAAACATCAACAATTTACTAACATAGATGATCATCACTCATTATGAGGTGTCTTAGTGGATTCTACATCATACTTATGTCTTGAGTAAAACGTAAGGAAATTATACACAAACCTTTGGGTTTGATTTTAACCTTTTAACAACAACAATATTCTTCATGTGGTAGAAAGAAAGAAAAACCACAAGTATGGGATTGTGAAGTTTATGAATTGGATTTAAAAAATGTAGCTTCTTTCTGGAATTTTTAGTTAACTATCAATATCCCTAATAAGTACCTTGGTATTAATTTTCTAGGAGTTTTCCTCTGCTTCCTCTTTTGGGAAGGCGAATATTTGGAGGGTGGATTTCCTTCTATTTCGACTCTCTTTGGATCTAGTTATCTTACAGAATTTATAGATACAAGGCTTATGTCTAGTGATATTCCTTTTTGGATTCTAGATATCTTTCTGTTGTGTTTTTTTTCTTAATGTTTCTTTAAGGGGTGTTAAGGGTTTGAGGTTTGGTTTGTTGGAGGCTCTTGTTCTATGTTTTCTTCTTCCAGTTCTCTCTTCTTAGATTATTGGTGAGGTTGTTCCTAACTCTGCTTATTTTGGAAATCTTGGCTATGTTTACCTTGTGTGTTTTCACAAAGCAAGAAGCTTCGTTTGGAATGTTATTTATTTTTTTGACATAAACCACCACCGTAAAGTGAATATAACTCTTAGAAATAGGTATGAAGGAAGTTGTTCCCAAATCGGGTTAATTTTTCTATTGTTCCCATTATATCCAAGTCAATGTGCACTATATCCATTAGAGATTGGTTCAAATATACTAATCGCTACGAGAAGTGTCTTGGTCAAAACATGGATATCTTTGGAAATGAACTCAAGCAGATTCTTCATCACCATGAAGAGATTTCAGAGGCAAACTTTTCTACTCTTTGCTAGCTATCTGACAAAATGGGGTACCTAGAGCAATCCTTCAATCAACATACTGAAGGTTTGGAAACACAGTGCCAGTTTTTAAGAACTTTGATCATTCATATTATGCAATCTCTTTCTATCGACCAGGTGTCTGTGGTCTCTCGTCATGGGAATTCAAACTATGAGCAAGGGGGTTTGGAAGTGGCTCCCATGGATACTGAAGAATATTCTCCACAACACAGTAGGGTTTAGGGTGTGGAAGACCATGGATCATCTGTCAACCAATGTATTTCAAAATCATATTTTTGTTAAGACAATTTGTCAAGAAATTTTGTAATCAGTAGTATGGTTGCTTGTTAAGGTATTATATATGTTTTTTAGGGCATTAGGGTACATTGACAATATGAAAATAAGACACATTTTTGTACAGAAATTCCAAATTTTGTTGTAGCTTTGGAAAGGCGTTTTATATAGTATATAAAGCTTCAAGTTCCTTTAAAAAAAAATATCAAGTAGAGTAGGCAATGGTTTGTAAAAATGATAGTTGATTGATATGTGTTTTCATGGACTATACTAGAAATGGGAGTGATAAACAACTATTGAGTAAGTTACTCAATGTGAATCTTATTAATTATTTTTAATTTCATGACAATATTTTAAGTAATGTTGTTAATTTATCAAATTTTATTAAAGGTAATAATAAATAAATAAACTAAGGCCATTCAACACAGAGTATATATATGTTTTATTTTCAACTAGAAAACAAATTGTGTAAAAAAAATTATGTTTTTTTTAGAAAACTTTTGTAGGAAATCCAAAGGATGGTTATTCACATTTTTGGATATAATTTTTAGTAAATTTGTTGGCATAGATTAATGTGCCTCACTTAGGGGGATTTGAACTAAGCACTTGTCGGAATGCAAATAAAAAAATGCTCAACAACATTGGCAACAAACGATTAACCTAACCCCTTGCGCCTAAAAAAAATGTTTGGAACATCTCATGCCACTCCCAAGAACTCAAGCGAGAGCGCGATTGACAATTCCTTTTTAACCCCAATCATCCCACGAGAGGAAAACATGCCATAAGAAAGATTTGAACCTCAATGGAGAGGATAATAACTTCTTCTCTTAATCTAACACCTAAGATAGACCCAATTTGTGGGAGATGTGTTATCTTCTTTTCATGTATATTATACAGTCATGCATAAGGTGCTAAATATATCATGTGACATGTGCGCTCATCCACAAGATTTTGTTGTTTCTCTGCCCATTGTAATCTAATCCCAATCAAGGCACTAGGGTTGTAATCTAACCTCAGAGAGATTATTAAGGTTTTAGATGTTGTGTAATAACAACATGTTGTATTGTAAATGGTCAAGTTAATACAATGAAGAATATAGAGGTGTAGCTCTGAGTTAGGATGGTTTTCCCAATTAAGGGTTTCCAAGGTAGATCTCAGTGTAATGTGTGTGTGCCATTAATGTTCTTTATGTTTTTGTTTAAGAATTTGTATGCATTGCCTCACTTATAAAGGTTTAAAACTTACATTTGGTATCAGAGTGAGGTTACTGGATTTAAGGGGACACATTTGTTACTAGGGTTTAGCTTGTTCTTGATAGAGCAAGTTTATCTTGGATCTGTGATAAACCTAATTTTAGTGGGAGATCTGTAGTGGTCATTCTTGTGTGATATATGACGATGAGAAATTCGAGAATCAATATTGAGAAATTTAACAATCAAAGATTTGAGCTATGGAAGCTCAAGATGGAGGACCTTCTTGTAGACACAGAACAATGGGTTGTTGTTGATCTCAACATTGCACCTACAAGTACAACGGTGGTAAATTGGATGAAATTGGATATTAAGGAAAAGAGTACAATCTAGTAATTTCATTCTGATTCATTTTTTCTAAATGTCTTGCGTGAAGCAATAGCCAAGGAATTATGGGATAAGTTGGGGGATTTGTACCAATTTAAGTCACTAGTAAACAAAATTTTCCTCCAAAATAAGTTATACCCCTTGAGGATGAATGACGATGAATCAATGATAAAGCATCTCAATGCATTTAACATTGTAGTAAGTTAGTTGTTGTCTGTTGATACTAAAATTTCCAAAAAAGATAAGTTCATTACTATATTGTGTTCTTTGCTAGAATCATGTGATAGCCTAGTTGTAGTTATTGGGAGTAATGCAACCACATTGTTCAAAGCTTAATAATGTGGTTGCATCCCTGTTACTCAAGAAATGAGGTAGAAAACCATCGATAGTTAGACCAAGAATGTCTTGTTTGTGAAATTTTTCCTTGTATATAGAAAATAAAAAAAGTCTTAAGGGGCAGATCTACATCTAAAGGTAGATATAAATTTCTAGGAAAATCTATAAGGAAATGCTAGAAATGCGGTAAAGTTGGGCATTGTAAGAAAGATTGCAGATCCAAAAGTGTTGAGAAAACCAAGGGATCTGATGATGCTTCTTTCATTAAAAGAAGGGGATGTGTAGTTGGAATCTACAAGTACACATTTAGATCATAATGCATGGTTGATCAACTCATGTGCATCTTTTCACATGAATCTTTACATGGAGTGGTTTTGTGAATATGAAAAGTATAATGGAGGAAAAGTATTCATTAGAGATGACTCAACAACCAAAATCACAAGACATGAAAGGGTCGTATTGTTGAAGACGGAAACATTAAATCCCCTACTAGTGTTCTACATATTCCAGGTTTTATTAGAAACCCGATATTTATGATTAATATGAGGGATGTAGGAGTGAAAAATATATTTAAAAATGATACATGCAATATGGTTTGAGGAGAAATGGTGTTGTTGTGGGGAGTTTGTAAAATCCCTGTTTATAATCCTTGTTTTATCGATGTGTAATTGAATACAATGTACGATCATGGGTCCGAATATGTAATTTGTAAACATTGTATATGATCATAATAATAAAATAAATGTGACGTTTCCTGCGGGTGGACATAGATTAAGTAATTAGGGGCTAAGTTTCCTCAAGAGAGGGGAATGTCTAGGAATGTCTCATAAAGGGGTCCAAGGGGGGGTAATTATTCATGGCTATTAGTTCCAACCCACTTTCCTAAAATTATTATTTTGAGTGAACCTTTTGATTTCCTTTTGAGTGTATGAGATCCCAATCATTAAACACATGTAAGAGGGGTTTGTGGGAAAAGTCACATCCCATAGTTATGAGAGAATGGGGGCTCAGTACAATCAATATTGGAGAATGTGATTCAACTATCATGGTAAAAGAGAAATATGGGTAGCCATTGTGGGCATTTTTTACATGAAGTTTTTGGAGAAGAAAGGGAGTGGAGAGAATTAGAACTTGAAGGAAGTCATAGTAGTTACTGTGCACAGCTTGTTGGAGATTTTATTGCATGAAGAAGCATAATTTTGGGCCTATAGAGAGGGATATTTCTATGTGAGTGATTTTCGTTTGAACATTTAGCTGTTTTGTTAGATTTCTTTGGGCATCTAGCATCCCTTGAGTCCCCAACATTAGCAATTCCTAGCCAACCTTGTGTTGAAGCCTTGGAGGGAAGAGGGAAGGCCCGAGGGACTATGTGAAGTGAAGGGGGATCCAAAATAATTGGGTTGCATGGGTTGATAGGAAGAGAGAGGTGGAGGATTGGGACAACTATTAGAAAAATAACTTGTTGTGGGATTGAATTGGGTTGCGAGAGACACCCTCATTTTTGGAAGCATAGCCCTAACTCAAGGGTGATTTTCTACTGAGATTTGGAGAAAAATATCTATGGTTGGGAGGAACGTCTACCTTTGTATTCAATTACTCATTTGTTGTTAATCGATCAGTGGTTTTATCTTTGTTTATCGATTTTTATTCATGGTTTTTTATTGTTTAGTATGAATTCTGATTTTTAAGAAAATATATGTTGTTGTGTATGAGTTTTAATTGGTTGAATTCATGCTGTTAATTATATCTTTTATATGTATACATTTCTAATTTGATGTTAGAGTGCATTTAGTTCATGGTATTCAGAAAAAATAAATAAATAAATAAATAAAATTATAGGTAAGGTAGTGGGGGCACTATAGAGTTCAAATTAGAACTCTATAAAATCTATTGAGAAGCACTATCACCGATGGGTGTAATAGTAATATTGTTCATAAGAATGAAATAGATATAACTTGTTATGATCCAACGCCTTAAAAATGATAAGAAATCAAGAAATTACAGTCCACTTTGAGGGGGAAACCTCCTTTACAATATATCCACTTCAGAACACAATAGGAGTTGAGATAAGATGATCCTAATACTAGATCTCCTTGATATATATATATATATATGAGACAAAGGGTTACAATTATAATGAAAGGGTGCAATGAAGGGTTTTGGCCGACCTACTAGAAATATAATAATTCAATATATGGGGCTTAATAAGGGGTTTTATACATAACATGGGGCTTTGTCTAGGGCTTAACATGCCCCTCCCATTCAAACAAGTGTTGTCCTCAACACTTGACTAACCACAGATTTGTTCTGCATGAAGAACTCACATTCCCATGTCACCTCTTCCACTAGTAGGTTCTTCCATTTGACGAGGTACTCATAATTGTAACCCTTTGTCTCCTATATATATATATATATATATATATATATATATAGGAGACATAGGGTTACAATTATGATGAAAGGGTGCAATGAAGGGTTTTGGCCTACCTACTAGAAATATAATAATTCAATATATGGGGCTTAATAAGGGGTTTTATACATAACATGGGGCTTTGTCTAGGGCTTAACATGCCCCTCCCATTCAAACAAGTGTTTTCCTCAACACTCAACTAACCACAGATGCTTCTGCATGAAGAACTCATATTCCCATGTCACCTCTTCCACTAGTAGGTTCTTCCATTTGATGAGGTACTCTGTAATTTCTCGATTTATCAACTACTTAATTCTTGTCTCAAGGATTGTTTCTGGCTCTAGCATGATTTTCCCTTCTTCATTGATCTCTGGTAAAATAGTGATCCAAATTTTAGGGGGTATATGGTCTAAATTCAGATGCAGAAGTCATAAAGCTATAAAGATAATAGATTTCTCATGTGGATCAAGGAGATACCCAACTCCTCATTAATTAATTGGGCTAACAAATTGCCCATATGGGTCAAAGAGAGTCCCACCTCTCCATTATTGTATTGGGTTTTATTTTTGACTACTTAGTTAGTTGGGTAGTTAGATCTATTATTATAATAATCAAGACTCATTTAATAAGCTCTTTCCATTATTGTATTGGGTTTTATTTTCAAGTACTACTTAGTTAGATGGGTAGTTAGATCTATTATAATAATAGAGACTCATTTAATGGGATCTTTTTTACTTTGTCTAATGGACCATTTTGTAATGCTATATAAAGTACTAGCAAGCCTTCTCATAATATCAAGTTACTCATTTTGGATTCTTTCATATTTTCTATTGTTCATTGTGAGATTAATTAGCCCTGAGTGATTTACTAGTAATCAGTTTTAGAGGTGAGGCTCCTCTTTGAGCCTCACCTCCCTAGTACTTCATTTACATGTTTTTTTCCATGCTTCTTTTCATGCAATATTGACATGTCTAAGCTCCTCCTCTCTTGGCATTCAAGCCATCCAGATCTCAGCGCTCGAGATCTGGATCAAATAGTTTGGACTAGGATCTTGTTTCCAATGACCTTCTTTAAGAAAGAAACATGGAAGATTGGATGCACATGTGAATATGGAGGCAACTCCAATTTGTAAGCCATACTTCTAATCCTTTGCAAAACCTTATAGGGTCCATAATATTTAGGTGCTAATTTATTGTCCTTATTTTTTTGCTTGAGGGACATTTGTTTGTATGGTTGTATCCTTAGAAATACCCAGTCCTTCACTTCAAATTCCCTTTCACTACGATGTTTATCTGCTTGTTTTTTCATCCTGTTTTATGCCATAACCAAGTTGTCCTTCAATAGTTTGAGGAACTCTTGTTGGTTCCCTATGTGGTCCTCCACTGCTTGAACCTTTATATTCCCTTTCAAGGGCGATGTGATGGATTGAGGATGATATCTATAAAGTTCCAGAAATGGGAACATTTTTTATAAATTATGGAATGATGTATTGTACCACCATTCCACCAAGGGAAACCGCTTGACCCATTATGTCTGTTTATCGGATACAAAGAAACGGATATATCCTTCTAGAAATTTATTTACCATCTTAGTTTTCCCATCAGATTGAGGGTGGTAAGATGAGCTATGAGCCAATTGAGTACCCAAACAAGAAAACAATTGTCCAAAAAAATTGTGTGAAAATAGGGTCTCTATCACTTACAATAATCTTAGGGGCTCCATGTAGTTTTTGAACTGTTTCCGTGAATGTTTCTACTACTATACTTACTTTAAAATCATGAGAAAGAGAGAAAAAATGGACATACTTTGTTAGTCGATCTACTACTACCATGATGACAGTATTTCCTTCGAATTTGGGTAAACCTGTAATAAAATCCATTGAAATGTATTCCCAACGTTGGCTTGGTATAGTTAATGGTTGTAGGAGAACTAGAGTATTGATTGTCTCTCCCTTATTCTGTTGGCAGACCAAACATTTAGACATAAAATTTTGAACATCACTTTTAAGACCTTCCCAGAAAAAATCCTTCTTGATCTTGTGGTATGTTTTCAAGAATCCTGAATGTCACCCAATAGGAGAAGTGTGCAATTCCAAAATGATCTTCTATTTGAATTGGGAATTATTACATAAGCATAGGCGATCATGATACCATAGAATACCATTCTTCCATACAAAATTATCTAGTGAAATGGGGTCTTCATTTAGTTGTTGATTGATCTTGCATACATCTTGATATTGATTCCATTATATCCTTGCTTCTTCCACCCAATCAGATTGCGGGATAGAAATAGCACATAGTGAACCTTTTGTTTCTTCTTCTTTCCTGGAAAGGGCATCTACCACAACATTATGTTTTACTTTTTGTAGATAATTTCAAAGTCATAACCCAACATTTTTGTAACCCATTTCGTGTTTCTCTTCTAAAGATAATTGTTGCTCCAAGAAGTAGTTCAAACTATCATGATATGTTTTTACTTTGAAGTGTCTTCTTATTAGGTAGGGATGCCATTTCTGAACTACGTGTAGTATGGCCAACATTTATTTTTCATAAATGGCTTTTACTAAGATTTTTTTCCTTTAAGTTGGCTATTTTCAAAGGAAAGGGGCCTTCCTTTCTGCATTAAAACTGCACCAATTCCATGGCCTGAGGCATCACACTCCACAATAAATGTTTTTGTAAAGTCAGGTGTGGCCAAGAAAAGCGTTGTACACATAGCCTCCTTAAGTTTTTGAAAAGCCTTGGTTGCTTCTTCAGTCCAAGAAATGCTTCCTTCTTTAATAATGTTGTTAGAGGTGTTGTTATTTGACCATAGTTCTTGAAAACCTTGTGGTAATATCTTGTCAATCCTAAAAATCCTCTAGGTTTCTTCAAGGTTTTGAGAACTGGCCATTCTCTCATAGCTTTGATTTTGCTAGGGTCCACTTTTACAACTTTCTGAGACACAATATGACCCAAATATTCCACTTCTTGAACCCCAAAGGCACACTTGGAGGTCTTTGCATAATTTTTTTTCTCTTCCAATAGTTGTAATACTCTGTCAACATGTTGTAAATGATCCTCCCAATATTTGTTGTAGATTAGTATGTCATCAAAAAATACTAACACAAATTTTGTAAGGAAGTTCTTGAAAATAGAATATCAATATTTGAAATGTTGAAGGTGAATTAGTAAGTCCAAATGGAATAACCAAAAGTTCATAATGACCTTCATGTGTTCTAAAATTTGTTTTAGGAATGTCTTCCCGCCTCATTCTAATTTGATGATATATCGAACGAAGATCCAACTTAGTAAATACTTTTTCTCCATGCAATTCGTCTAATAATTCATCAATGACAAGGATAGGAAACTTATCTTTGATGGTCATTTTGTTGAGTTGTCTATAATCTAGACACATACGCCATGATTCATCCTTTTTTGTAACCAACGCCATTGGTGAAGAGAAATAACTTTGGCTATGTTGAATGATTCCAACCTCTAACATTTCATGGATCATGCGCTCAATCTCACTCTTATATGCATACAGATACATGTAAGGCCTAATATTAGGTGGTACACTTCCTAGTTGCAAATGTGTTAGGGTCCTAACCCGCACATAGGTAGAACAATATATTCGGATGTAATAAAGGTCAATATTAATAAGGCCTTTCAATAAAATAGAATAAGGCAAATGTAAGAAGACCTAATAGAATCTTTCACTTCTAGAAGGATCTTCCTCTAGATGTTTCTTTTAATAGACATATTTAGTATAAATAGGAGTCAAGGGTATGAGAATCCTAGCTTGGATAATATTGTAATAGAGCGATGCTCAACTGGAGGTTGCCCCCTCGAAGAGGCCCACGAAAATTGCTTTCAGAATCAAACTAATATTTTTGTTGTTGTTCTTATATCATTTTAGTGCTATTGTGGTGATTGTTCTGGTTATATTACTGTTATTCTGCCATTTCTAGCATTTTATTTTTGTTATGCATAATTTTTATATCTGGTATATTACAAGTGGTATCAGAGTACTTTCCTCAGCAGAAAGTGTGGGTTAAATTCTTTTTTTTAGGGTAGAGACGTATTCTGGCATCTTTAAGCCACAGAGATCTGTCATTACACACATAAACCCGTGGTTGAGGGATTCATACAGGTAATAAATACAAGTGGTACTTAAATGCACATATGTTGGACACCCTTGTAACCCTTATTGGTACCCCTTCGAGTGGTAGCACATTAGACAACACCTGTGTACGGAGTGGCCTAGATTACCTGAATCCCTCTTTAGATAAACCGATCGGTTGCCTGACTGCTATAGTGTCACCGAAAACAGCACTCGGGAAGATACTCTCTAGTACCTGGGTAGTCGGGTAGTACGGCTAAGGGTACGGTCTATCCTCCTTAGTTAGTGCCCTAAGATATTGGATCAAGTACTACTGTTGGACCCTGCACGTATATCAGAGAGCTATAGCACAGGGAAAACCCTTTTTTGTAGAACCCTTGAATACCTAACCCTTGGGGACAGAAACATAAACAAATTAAAACAGACAAGATCTATTGTCGCGCAACTATGTTCAGGTTGCCAAATCACTACACATTTCTTCCTAGTTAAGAATTTGGGCATTTCATCACTGCAGTATTCTTCAGACCGGAGTCTGGAAATTTTTTCACCATTATTTGAGACCTATTCCATTTGGATTCATCTCTTCGCCCTTATCACATTCATTCATATCATTTTTCAGAAAAATAATTTACCTCGCTCGCCCCTTGTCAGTTCCCACATCCTCATGGCCCATACCCGTAGCCAAGACTTGGAAGCTCACTTCAACACCTTGCAATCTGGTCTCATCGAGACCCAACAAGAAGTGAAACAACTCAGTGCCAATGTTGTCGCAATCAATACAACCATGCAATCCTCAATGGAGGAAATCAAACAAGACCTCACCACCCAGCTTGAATCTGTCTTTTCGGCACTCTGCACCAAACTAAATATCCCTACAGATAACCCTTCCTCTCCCTCACCTCCACATACTGAAGGTGACCATTCCTCTCATTCCCATAACTTTCAGAACCATCACTTTCAACGTAACCTACGCCTTTCGCGGGTGGATGTGACCAAATTTGATGGCTCAGACCCCACTGGTTGGGTAACCCAAATGGAACATTATTTCTCTTTATACGACATTACATATGACTTGGCCAAACTCCAGTATGGTGTTCTCCATCTAGATCAAGAACATTGGCAATGGAGAAAAACTTCTCAATAAGGGTATATTGCTTGGACACACTTTGTGGCAAAGCTTTATGAACACTTTGACACTGGCACCAACCATTTGGGTCATTTGACAAAGTTGAAACAATTAGGAACAGTTGAAGACTTTATAACTGCCTTTGAGCACCTGGATTTTAGAATAGAGGGCATGTATGATGCCTTTTTCCGAGATTGTTTTATCAATGGCCTCAAGGATGAGATTTAGGCCCATGTCCTCATGGATCAGGCTCAAAGTTGGGTGGAGGCTACTAAAAGAGATAAATAAGAACAACAGGTTGTATCTTATCAAAACCGAAAACCCTCTTTTATCCCTTTCCCTAAACCAGTAAATCTCACTACTCCCTCTACTCCACTAAAGATCCAAAAATTGACCAGGGATGAAATGGATGAACGCGAACTCAAAGGTCTTTGTTATAATTGTGATGACAAATATTTCCCGAGCCACAAGTGTAAATAACAAAAGATTTTTATGGCCATCTCCGAGGATATTTCGGAAGAGGATGTAGAAACACCCCTTGTGTCTGAGTCACCTAAATCCACTAACATAACCCCTCCCTCAGACCCTCCCGAAGTAGAACTAGTCATTTCCCTCAATGCTCTCACTGGCTTCTCCGCTTCACAAACCCTCAAGCTAATCGGTTACATCAAGCATTGGAAGGTCATCATTCTAGTTGATAGTGGAAAGACCCATAATTTTATTCATCGCCGCATTTCCCAAGAAACTCGTTGCCACATCCATGCCGTCAATAATTTCCAAATCACGATTGCCAATGGTGGTTCCATGAAATGTGGAGGTCGTTGTGAAAATGTGCGTCTCCAAATTAGTGACCACCACCTGAAATCCCATATGTTTGCTATCGACATGGGAGGTTGTGACATTGTGTTGGGTGCAGACTGGCTAAGGACTTTTGGTTCCATTCTCATGGATTTTAAAGACTTAACCATGCAATTCAACCAGGAGGGCCACCAATATAAGTTCCAAGGCATCATCGCCAGTTCACCTTAGATCATTAGTTCCCATATCATGGAAAAGTTACTCAAAAAAGGTCATTATGGTGTTATCGCCCAACTCCATGCCATACAAGCAACAGAGACACCCTTGGTCCTACAAGACCTCCAATCCATCCTTTCTAAACATCAATTGGTCTTTTCTAGGCCCCAAGGAATCCCTCCTTCCCGTGGTGTTCATGATCATTCCATTCCCCTTGTACCCGGAAGCCTTCCTCCCAATATTCATCTGTATTGTCACCCATTTTCCCAAAAAAATGAAATTGAGAAAATGGTCCAGGAACTCCTTAATGCAGGCATTATCTACCCTAGTAAGATCCCCTACTCTTCTCCTGTGGTCATGGTCCTGAAGAAAGAAGGTTCTTGGTGAATGTGTCCTAACTTTTGTGCCCTCAACAAACTTACCATTAAAGACAAATTCCCCATTCTTGTCATTGATGACCTTCTGGATGAATTGAGTGGTGCCCAATTCTTCACTAAACTTGATCTTCATTTGGGCTACCACCAGATATGTATGAAAGAGGCAGACATTCCCAAGATTGCATTTAGAACTCATGAGGGCGACTATGAGTTTTTGGTCAGTCCCTTTAGCTTGTGTAATGCCCCCTCCACCTTCCAAAGCCTCATGAATCATGTATTCCATCCTTTTCTCCGCCATTTTTTCTTAGTTTTCTTTGATGATATCCTCATCTACTGCAAAACCTAGACAAACCATCTTTCTCATGTGGATCGAGTTCTCCATCTACTCTCTCAGCACCAACTTTTCCTGAAACAGTCTAAATGTGCTTTTGGCACCTCAGAAGTAGAATACTTGGGTCATCTTGTTGGCAAGGATGGCGTCAGGGTGGATCCTAAAAATATTGAAGTTATGCAAGACTGGCCTCACCCAAAGACTCTTAAGAGATTGCATGGATTTATGGGATTAACAAGGTATTATCGCAAGTTTGTTAAGAATTATGGGAAGATTGAAGCACCTCTCACTGCTCTCCTAAAAAATAACTCTTTCACTTGGATTCCAGCCGCTACTCAAGATTTTCAAACCTTGAAGATGACCATGTGCACCACTCCAGTCCTCACCCTTCCCGATTTCACAAAGACCTTTGTGTTGGAATGTGATGCCTCGGGGAAAGGAATCGGTGTTGTCCTTATGCAAGAGGGTCGACCTTTGTCCTTTACCAACAAGCAACTATCTGAAATAAATCTAGGCAAATCCATCTATGAAAATGAAATGTTGGCTATTTTGCATGTCGTTGATCTGTGGCACCCTTATCTATTTGGGCAACGTTTCCAAATTAAGATAGACCATCAAAGCCTCAAGTATTTTCTGGAACAACGCATTTCCTCCCCAGAACAACAAAAATGGGTGACTAAGCTCTTTGGATATGATTATGAGATCATTTACAAGAAAGGAAAAGATAATGTGGTTGCAGATGCACTTTCCCGAAAATATGAAGATGAAGTATCCCTTTTTTCTCTTTCATTCATTGTACCAGATTGGCTCCAAGTCGTTCGCCAGGAATGGCTACAAGATCCCAAAAGTTCGCATCTGATCCAACAATTGTAGTCCAATGCTCCAGCTTCCCCAGGGTACTCTTGGCTCCATGATGAACTTCGATACAAAGGCCGTTTGTATTTAAGTAAACAATCAAAGCTTAAATCCACGGTACTTTCTAATCTTCATGCTACACCCACAACAAGGCATTCTAGGTTCACCAAAACCTATGACAAGGTCAAACGTTCCTTTTTCTGGGATGGTATGAAACAAGACATTCGTAATTTTGTTGTTGAATGTGATGTGTGTCAACGCAACAAAGGAGAAACAGTCAAATCTCTGGGCACACTACAACTTCTTTCGATTCCACTTGCTATTTAGAAGGATATATCTATGGATTTTATTACTGGCTCACCCAAATCGAGAAATAAATCAGTCATCATGGTGGTTGTTGATCGCCTTTCCAAGTATGCTCATTTCTGCTCCCTTCAACACCCGTTTACAACATCCACGGTCGCTCAAATTTTCATGGATCAGGTCTTCAAGCTTCATGGCATGCCGCACTCTATTGTTTCTGATCGCAACCCAACTTTGACAAGCAATTTTTGGAAAGAACTATTCAAGATACAAGGCACTGAATTGCATCTCAGCACAGCTTATCATCCCCGGACTGATGGCCAAACGGAAGTTGTCAACAAGTGTTTGGAAACATATTTGAGGTGTTTTGTCTCGGAAAAGAAAAATCAGTGGGCTCAATGGTTACCCCTAACTGAATGGTGGTACAACATTTCATACCATACAGCTACATGCATGACTCCTTTTGAAGTGGTATATGGACATAAGCCACCTTCAGTTCTCTCATACTTACTGGGTAGCTCGAAGGTCTAGGCAGTTGACCAAACACTTACAGCCTGAGAGGCTATTCTCCATACCCTCAAAGAGAATTTGGTCATAGCACAGAATCGAATAAAGCAACAAGCAAATCAAGGTCGCTCTAAACGTTAATTTGTAGAAGGGGATCAGGTGTTTCTTTGACTGCAACCTTACAAGAAAACTTACCTCAAGGCCGAGCATTGTCCGAAGCTAGCACCCAAATTTTATGGTCCTTATACCGTTCTCAAGCGTGTGGGACAAATAGCCTATTAGTTAGATTTTCCCAGCCATTCAAAGCTACATCATGTTTCATGCTTAAAGAAGGTGATTGGAGCTAAGTGCCAAATTCAAATCAACCTTCCCGAGTTAGTTGAAGAAAGATCCATTTGGATACATCCAGAAGAAGTTTTGGACTAGCGTGAGTGTCGCCTACATCAGAGAACCATCAAGGAAGTGCTAGTCCAGTGGAAATATACAACTCCAACATATGCCACTTAAGAACCATCTACCATTCTGTAGTAATTTCCTCATCTCAAGCCTTGAGGACAAGGTTGTTTTTAAGGGGGCGGACATGTTAGGGTCCTAACCCGCACATAGGTAGAACAATATATTCGGATGTAATAAAGGTCAATATTAATAATGTATTTCAATAAATAGAATAAGGTGGATGTAAGAAGACCTAATAGAAGCTTCCATTTCTAGAAGGATCTTCCTCTAGATGATTCTTTTAATAGACATATTTAGTATAAATAGGAGTCGAGGGTATGAGAACCCTAGCTTGGATAATATTGTAATAGAGCATTGCTCAACTGAAGGTTTCCCCCTCGAAGAGGTTTGTGAACATTGCTTTCAGAATCAAAGTGTTATTTATGTTGTTGTTCTTATATCATTTCAGTGCTATTGTGGTGATTGTTCTGGTTATATTGATGTTATTCTGCCATTTCTAGCATTTTATTTCTATTCTGCATACTTTTTATATCTGGTATATTACAAAATGAATAGCATGGTCATGATCTCGAGTAGGTGGAAGACCCTTAGGCATTTCACCAAATACCTTGGAATGATTGTTGATAATTATTTGGAGATTTGATGGAGCAGGGGCTAGTTGAACATTAAGTGAGCACACTTTTGCAATTACACCTTGGTGTCTCTTTTTGAGTAATTTTTCCATGCTATTAGAGCTTATTAGTTTAGAGGGTTTCCCTTGGATACCTCTAATATCAATTTCCTTTCCATTTGAGGAAACTCTCATGAAAATATTTTGAAAATCAAGGGCCACTATTCCCAATGATTGCAACCATTTGACCCCTAATACAACATCAACACCCCCCATTTGAATGAAAATCATGGGGATATCTAGAAAATACCCCCCCATGTTGAGCTTAATACTATGGCATTTCCCTGAAAAATTTATGGTACCTTTTGCAATCATTACTTGAAACTTTGGTGTGGGATATACAAAGCAATTGAGATATTTTGCTAATTTGCAATTGATGAAATTATGGGTGCTACCAGAATCAATCAATATTGTTACCTTTTTATTTTTGATGTATCCTTGTATCTTGAGGGTTTGTGGAGTAACAATGTTGGCCAATGCATGGAAATATATTGTTGGAGTAGTCTCTTCTAGATCCAGGTCTTGTGATTGTTCCAATTCTTTATCTTCTGCCTCTTCACAGTCTATGTAGAATAATTTCTTCTCACCGCATTTATGCCCCTTATTGTACTTGTTTTCATAGTCTTTTTTCTCTTCTTTCATCCATTTGTTGAGGTTTCAACCTTGTTGGTTTAGGTACTCTATCTTCTTCCTCTTCACAGTCTATGCAGAATAATTTCTTCTCATCTCATTTATGCCATATATTGTACTTGTTATCACAAATGAAACACATTACTTTTTCTCTTATTTCATCCATTTGTTGAGGTGTCAACCTTGTTGGTTGAGGTATGGTTGTCTTATGACCCCCAAAATGATCTCTACTTCCAATGCTATACATGTGTGTAGCCTTATTTTTGGCATGAATATGACGAGCATTTTGCATAGCTTCCACAATACGTGTAGGTTTTCTTAATAAAGTCTCATGTTTAACGCCTTCTTTTAATCCACCCATGTAAGCTTCCAATAAGTGTTCGTCACTTATCTTATACACCCTTGTGGCCAATACCTGGAATTCAAAATTATAATCTTCAATATCACCTAAGTGCTTGATTCTTGTCAATTGCCTGAAATAGTCTTGTTCCCAAACTTTCCCATATTGTGCTTCTAAGTCTCTTGTAAATAAAACCCAAGTGTAGTGATATAAAGGGTGTTTCCTTTTCACTATCCATTGATATGGTTTTATCTCAAATCTCAAGGTTTCTATGTAAATCCTTTTCTTATCATCCATAATATTATGTAGTTCAAAATATTGCTCTATTTAGTTCACTCAAGTAAATACCTTTGTACCATCAAACTTCTTTAATTTAATTTTGGGAAAGTTGAATTTAGGACCCCCACCGTAATTAACTCCACTATTAGACTTAAATCCACTTGAAAATTTCTTATTATCAACATGTTGTTCAACATGAATACAACATTTATTTTCATGGGTTCCTGTCATTTTGATATCTCCTTTAGGGGGTCTCTCATCTAGAATTTCGCATATCAAGGAAGAAAAAGAATTATTCAATTCCTTCAAGGATTTTTTCATATTTTCATCCATCTTTCTTGTCATGTCCTCCATATTCCTATTCATCTCATTATTATTTTCATTTATCTTGTTTTCTATTTCCTCCATTATTTGTTCTCTATTTTCAATGATCTTCATTTCCATCTGACGATAAATCTCATTGATTTCATCTTGAGTCATGGTTGATATTTCTAGAGGTTTAATTGGTGTTTTCATCTTTTTTGGACCCATGTAGAATAGAAATAATAACACTTCTCTTTCCCCTCTTTATTACGAACTTTGAATCACCAAAAATAGATCTTCCAATAAAAAATTATGCTAATTGCAAGTTGTGTACCTTTCAAACCCTTAAATTGGAGTTTGTCCTCTAGGCCGACCTTCCTTCTGGTGTATCTTTAAACATTTGGCCCTTCTGAGTATGAAATTTTGTTTTGTAGTCCTATGATATGTCCTCTCTTCAATTCCACAAGTCTGATCAAAATTGGATGTTCCAAGTGGAAGTTAAGGTAACTTACCCACACCTTGTTTATTTTTGGGCTTTCCAAGAGTGAGAACTTGTACAACATTCCACGCGCACAATATTTGATATATTATTCTAAAAATTGTACCAGAAATACTATAGACTTTCCAAGTTCCAATGAAACTGGTTTCATGCAATTTGGATCCTCTCTGAAGAATATATGTCTTTTTTACCTGGAACACTTGTTTGAGACTAGTTACTAGGACTAGTCAGATACCCTATCTACCATAGGTTCTATCTCCAAAAGTATGATGACCCCGAAGTTGAAATTTTTACCACATATACCTTGATAATTCCTATAAATAACCTCTAATTTTCACAGTCGGAATCTTCCGAGAAAAAACTTTATAGCATAAATGCTAAGATGACTGTATTGGAGAAGGAAAAACCCTAGGATCAATGAGCTCATATACCAATTTTTTTTATCCAATACTTTAAAAATGACAAGAAATCAAGAAATTGCAGTCCACTTCGAGGGGGAAACCTCCTTTACAATATCTCAAGTTTAGAACACAATATGAGTTGAGATAAGATGATCCTAATACTAGATATCCCTTATATATATAGGAGACAAAGCGTTAGAATTATGATGAAAGGGTGCAATGAAGGGTTCTAGACGACTTACTAGAAATGTAATAATTCAATATCTGGGGCTTAAAAATGGGTTTTATACATAACATGGGGCTTTGTCTAGGGATTGACATAACTCCTACTCTTTCTATAGAGAAGACAATGCTTTGGCATCAAAGAATGGAACATATTCGAGAAGGACCTTGGTGATTTGCATAGTAAATGTGTGGTTGAAATTATTACTGATTGTTATTTAGATTTTGATTTCTATGAACATTGTGCATATGGTATAGAGAATTGAGTGAGAATCCAATCTAGATCTACAACAGAAAAGATCTTGGAGTTAATACAAAGTGATGTGTTATGACCTATAACTATTCAATCACTAGAAATATATGTGTACTATGTCTCATTTATAGATAATTTCTCAAAGAAAACATGGTTGTATCTCCTGCAAAAGAAATATGAGATTTTCAGTAAATTCAAAGAGTATAAGGCTTTTTTAGAAAACTAGAAAAAGAAGAAAATCAAAGTATTGAGGATGGATAATGGCGATAGTTCTATGGGATAGATTTTGATGACCATGATGTTGATGGAAAATAAAGAAGTATTCTCAGTGGTGTAGGATTAGAACATAAATGCTAGGCAATGGAACTAAGTATAGTGTGTTATTTGATCAAAAAATTACCTACATCAAAATTAGTTGATAAGACTCCTCATGAGGCATGGAATGGTAAGAAACCCTCTCTTGAACATGTTAGAGTTTTTTGTTGTGATGCTCATGTGCATGTTCCTAAGGAGAAAAGGAGAAAGATTGACAACAAAGGAGAAAAATGTATATTTATTGGTTATATATATGGAGCAAAAGGCTACAAACTTTGGAATCTAGTAAGTAAGATGTCTATTTCTAGTCATGATGTGATCTTCAAAGAGATTAAAAATATTTCCAAACATGAAGATGAACAAAGAGAAGGAGAACCAATGAAAATATAGTTTGAGTCAGAGAATGGAGAATCTAACTCAATGGATGAAGATGAGTTAAATGAATCAGATGA
>JASDQU010101548.1:422122-462352 GCA_032191745.1 Picea mariana
ATGCATTGGGCCAAATATTTGGCTATGTCTTTCTTCAATCCAGGCCAATAAAATTGTTTCCGGGTGGCAGTGATCATTTTCTGGTATCCTGGGTGACCAGTGTATGGTCTTTTATGTAGTTCATCCATAATGAACCTCTTCAAGTCGTCACAATTTGGAATGTACAGTCTATCTCAGTAAGCGAGCAGACCTCCTTCGGTCATCTGGTAGCCTTCATACTTTACTTCAGAGGGTTCTTGCTGTAGGTACAGGGTCACAGTTTGAATGAAGGGATCTGTTTCTTGTGCATTTCTGACTCTGTTCTTGACATCTGTCTCGCAGGTACTCACCGCTGCCAGGTGAATTGTTTTCATGCTTCTGTTGAGGGCATCGACCACCCTATTTTCCTTCCCTTTGATGTGTTTGATTTCAAAATCAAATTCGCTAAGGAGGGCCATCCATCTAGCTTGTCTAGCATTGAGCTTTGGTTGGTCGAACAAATATCGTAATCCACAGTGATCTGTCATAAGTACAAATTTTCTTCCCAAGAGGTAATGCCTCCACATTTTTAAGGCATGCACTATGGTAGCCAGTTCTAGATCATGAGTTACATAGTTGACCTCATGTTCATTCAATTTTCGGGATTCATAGCAGATCACCTTTCTTTCCTGCATAAGGACTCCTCCGAGCCCTTCCTTACAGGCATCCGTGCACACAAGGAAGTCAGCTTCTGGGTCAGCGATTTTCAACACGGGTGCATGGGTTAGTAGATGTTTCAAGGTTTGAAATCTTTCTTCACATTTCTGTGTCCATAGGAATTTTGTCCCCTTCTTCTGGAGGGCAGTGATTGGACAACCAATCTTGGAGAAATCTTTTATAAATCTCCTATAGTATCCCGCCAATCCCATAAAGGATCTGATGTCTAAAACATCCTTTGGGGTAGGCCATTCCATGATAGACCTGATCTTGTCAGGATCTACTGCTATCCCTTCCTCGGACACAACATGTCCCAAGTAGTGTATTTGCTTATGAAAGAAGTCACATTTGCTGAATTTAGCATAGAGCTGATGCTCTCTTAACACTTGCAGCACAAGTCTAAGGTGCTCTTCATGTTCTTCTCTATTCTTTGAGTAGATTAATATGTCATCAATGAAAACTAGTACAAATTTATCTAAAAATTTACTGAGTACTTTGTTCATTAAGCACATGAAAGTGGCATGGGCATTGGTTAACCCAAATGGCACTACCACAAACTCATAATGACCATACTGTGTTCGGAAGGCGGTTTTATGGATGTCTTCGCCTTTGATTCGAACTTGATGGTATCTCGACCTCAAGTCAATCTTTGAGAAAATAGACGCGCCTCCCAACTGATCGAATAGATCATCGATCCTGGGCAATGGGTACTTGTTCTTTATGGTTACTTTATTAAGTTGTCTATAATCTATACACAGTCTAAGGGTGCCATCCTTCTTTTTCACAAACAAGACTGGTGCTTCCCACGGGGACACGCTGGGTCAAATATAACCCTTATCCATCATTTCTTTCAATTGCAATTTGAGTTCAACTAACTCAGGTGTGCTCATCCGGTAGGGTGTCCTAGACATCGGCACCGCTCCTGGTGCGAGTTCTATCGAGAAGTTAATGTCTCTTCTTGGAGGTAGACTCGGTACCTCCTCCGGGAACACATCTTTGTATTCTCTCAGGATAGGGTGATCATCAGGGCTTGGTTTAGCGCCTTCGATTGTTTTCAACACCTGTATTGCATATAGGGGACATCCCTTTCGACAATACTTTCTCATTTGCAGGGCTGAGATTTGCCTCACCGAGACCGGTTTTTGGATCCCTTGAAGGGTTATCCTTTTTTTTTCTTTGCTCACACATTCTAAGGTTTTATGGTAACAATCCAGTTTGGCTTTATGGGCGGCCAGCCAGTCCATACCAATCAACAGATCGTATGATCCCAGGGGTAATACATTAAGTGTTGCTTGGGTGGGGAATTCACCCAACCTTAGTTGGCAGGCTGGTATGACCTCTACTACCTTTCTTTTGGTGCCACTGGCTAACTGTACCAACCATGGCTTAGTTTGCTTTCGTGGCTGTAGCTTACATTTATCAACAACTTTAGGGGCTATATAACTCAAATTTGAACCAGGGTCAAGCAAAACAGACACCAGATGGTTGAAAATCATACCTTCTATTTCCACCATTGAAGCTTGGTGGTCAGCTTGGTTATTATCCAAGGCTGCATAAATCTGCGGCACACTCCTTGCCACATCATTGACTGTGGTAGCTTCCTGAATGTTATAAACTTTCCGACTGTTCTGTTGTCGGTGTGGACAGTCTCTTAGGAGATGCACTTCTCCGCAACCCCAACATTTCAGAGGTTCTTTCTTTGGGTTATTAGTCTTCATTGATATAGGTCCAGAAGTTTTATTTTCGTCCACCGAGGGAAAGTTCTGCTGGAGTACACTCCGGGTTGGAAAGTTCATTCTGGGGTTCCTTTTGTAGTTTTTAAATCCTGAGGATTTGCTCCCTTTTTTCTGAAATCTCGAACCACTCTTTTGTTTCCAGTCTCCACGAGACTCTGCCCGATGTCCATATTGTTCATGACAATATGTTGCCTTTCGTATAGTGTCTTCTAAGGTCTTTGGCTCGTCAAATTCAATTTGGTTCCGGTATTCCTTGGGTAGCCCACTGATGAAGCGTTGCACTTTCGCCTTCTCTGCTTTGATGTAGGGTACATATCTCAATAAGTCGAGGAATTTGTTGACATATTCCTCTATAGTGAGTTGTCCCAGTTTGAGTTCATAAAACTCTTTAGCCTTCTCGTCGAAATATCTTTCCGACAAATACTTCTTCCGGAAGTACTTCTCAAACTGTTTCCAAGACAGGTCCTCCTCGTGGACCCCTTTCATGCTCTTATGATCCTCCCACCAGATGGAAGCCTTTCCATTTAGATTGAAGGTGGCCACTCGGGCCTTTAAATTCTCTGAAAAATCATGGACTGAAATATTTCTTCAGTCCAAGTAGCCAGGCCTCGGCTTCCTCTCCCTTCTTTATCTCACCGTCGAAGGAGGGAGGTTTGGCCTTCCTGAATTCCTCAAATTTATGACCCTTGGAAGTCTTTTGCTTCTTTTGTTTTCTTTGAGAATAGGAACTGGTCCTGCTGCTGGAAGAGCCTTCTGAATCGCCAGCGTCCTTCTTAGTGGAATTGTCTGGTACTGGTCCTTTACCTCTGGGGTGGACCTTTCTTGAGGTGCTCCTCTCAGTATGGCCACTGACACGATCATGTTTCTGCATCTCGGGTTCATGCTGCATTTGTCGTTGTAGGTCAGATAAGCTCTGCAGTAAAACTGCATTAATTTCAGTTTGCTTTTCTTGCTCTTTCATCATCCTTTCATTGTCAGCCTTGCAGCTTTGCAATTCAACCATGAGACTCCTCACAGTCTCGGCTAGATCTGGAGGGGTTTCTATTGCTCTCCTTTCGTCAGACTCTTCGTCTCTATTGTGGGAGCCTTCTCCCATCTCTTGGTGAGTCACCATACTCTGCGTCTGTCGATTCCCGCGGCTGATCGTCCGCTTGAGTGAAAAGACAAACGCTGGTTATTAGTCAAGAGGTAAATACATTTTCATAATTTGCGCATAATTTATATCTCTTTCACATGCATACACAGTCGGGTTCTCATTTCAAAGTTTTTAATCCTGGACAAGAGAGTTAAGTTACGTGGTTACTCCTCGTAGGAGTGCTTCGAATGGAGCTTATGCGCAACTCATACACGAGCCCAATCAGGCCGAGTGTTGTAACCATGCTCTGATACCACTTTGTCACATACCCACTACCTAAATTGGATTTTTCTGATCTTCTGCCGGACCAGAACCCCTAATTATCCATGGAGGCCCAGCGTAAGCTGGCTCTTTCTCTCTCTTTCTTCGTTCCCATGTGATTGCGGGTCATGTTCACGGTTCAAATTGAACGCATTGCCTATTTGTATTTCGCGCCTCGGTGCTACAGTAATGTCTAAACATTCGACTCTGCAACTGCCGAACCTCGACAAGGCTAGCGAGCGACCAATGGGGACGAATCCCTACAGGGTCAGCAAATGGCCAATTGGAACAAATCCCAACAAGGTCATAGAACAGCCAATGAGGAACGGTCCCGTTGCGCGGTTAAGTGGAATACAGGTGGCAGGGAGGGAAACGCGACACGGTAGTCGACATGACAAGAGGGGCCCCACTTCACACGCCACACTATTCTGGACCCCCCCCCCCATTAAAGGCAGAATGACAAGGGGGGTCTGGAATCCACCTGAGAGCCATTGATCATGATGAATTAATCTCGACCGTTCGAGAGTTGCGTGTCCAATTACGGACCCCCCCCCGCCCCCCATTAAAGGCAGAATGGCAAGGGGGCTCCGGAATGAATCCTCAGCCGTAGATTTGAGCGGGTGGACTCTGGCCATCCAGATCTGCTCGCTACTTACCTTTATGCGCATTTGCGCCCCAGCGTAAAGTTGGCATCTCTACCTCACATCGGACGGTCATCCTAGACCCAGGATCCTCCGAGAGGAATCCTGACCATTCGTCAGAGCCTGACCACATGCTAACCTCTCGAGGTTTATAAGTCTGGACTTCGGGGTTTGAGAGCACGGGGTAACATGTCCCTTCGGTATGCCGAAACGCCGAAGTGTTGAACGAACCTCAATCGGAGATTAGCCCCTTGGGTTAAGCATTGGTCGATATGACCTCTTCCTGTATGACCACAACCTCTCTTCCGTCGGGATTTATCAAGGCGAGAGCTCGACCTATTGTCAACAGGACTCCCGAATCCCCGATTCCCGATTTCCCGAAATGGGTAATCTCTCAACACGTCGCCTCCTTAAATCAGACGGCCCACAACTGCTCCGGGGTTTCCACCTTGGAGAGTCTCGATCCCTTGTCAGCAGGACTCTCGATTCCGCGATCCCCGATTTCCCGTGATGGGAGATCTTACGACACGTGGCCTCCATCAATCGGACGGCTTAGATCTATCCCGGGATTTCCACAATGGAAAGTCCCGATCTCTTGTCAACAGGAATCCCGATTCCGCGATCCCCAATTTCCCGTAATGGGAGATTTTACGACACGTGGCCTCCGTCAATCTGACGGCTTAGATCTATTTCGGGGTTTTTCGCCCTTATACACTGGAGTCTTGACCCTCGGGTAACTCCTGACAGATCCAACAGTTGTCGGGTTTTTCAGCCGAGATCTGACGGCTCGGACAGATTCCCTTCTTGTGGGCTCTCCCACGACTCCCCGAATGTGGAAAGATCCACGGTCCGAATACTCTCATGGACCTTGGGGGTCTATGGTCCTAAACCCTTTCGCTACCCACGAAGACACAGGAGATCTAAATGGTAAGGCATTTAACGCCCTATTCTCTCCTACCTATCTAACGGTCAGGTGTGACCGCAGATTTCCCGACGGAATCTCGTCCATCGATCAACACCTATCAAGGTTAAGGCACTTCACGCTCCATCTTCTCCTTTCGATCTGACGGTCGTGAGTGACCGCAGATCTCCCGACGGGATCTCATCCGTCGATTCGTTACTTCATCCTTATGTTGTCATCTCGGTTTTCAAGAGGATCGTTCCTCCTTATGCAGGGTTACTAAGGCCTCACGCCTTCACAACCGCCTTCTCGGTTCTTGATGGGCTTTTCAAGGAAGGTATTTCTATGGGGAGGTTTACTCAGGGTACTACTTGAGGTATGTAGGGATGTCATCCTCCCGAGAACCAGACGTGAAGTCTGAATTTGATCAGTACGCACACAAGCACGAATTCATGAAGACATAAATCATACGTAGTCTTTCCATATAAATATACAACTACTAGTACTGATCAAAACACCATACAGTCATTCTTATAATGAAATCATTCACAGTTTCACTGCTTATGAGCATAATTATTAGAATAAGCACATATATATATCCTAGTAGAAGAAATCACCGATTAATTGGCAAAATTGGAAAAAGCACGATTTTTTGGGCTTGCCGATTTTTTAAAAAAAAAAAATTTGCGATTTTTTGAAAAAATCGGCAAAAATTGGAAAAAAGTGGTTAAAGAGCCCGATTTGGTTTTTTTTTTGTCATTCTTTTTTTTGTGTGTGTGGAGCAGCAAGGGAAAAAGTTTGTGGAGGTCATCAAACATTTTTGAGGTGTGCAAAGGCAGGGTTGTTTTGGGACATACACATTTATATATGTGATCATTGATGTCATTTTGTATTGATTTCAAACTTTCAGTAATGACTTTGATGTATCGGTTTTTGTTTGGCATCCACTATATAATATATATCGGTTCTTTCTTCATATTTATGTGCCTATCTGTTTATATGATGTTGTTGTTGCTTTATATATTGAAAAATGTTTAAAATTTTGAAAAAAAATGATTAAATTATGTATTTTTTAATGTTTGCCGATTTTTTCCAGTTTTTTCCGATTTTTTCGCCGATTTTTTCCGAGGCGATGTTTTCAGGCCCTTGTCGAGTTTTTGCCGTTGTCGAGTTTTTCCACTAGGATATATATATCAAGACGCCAGAGGAAAAACACTTATCAGAGATAACACCAGGGTCAAGCAACTGCTGAGAGGGGTGCTCATTTCCACCCAACCGTAGGCTTAGCGACTCCCAGCGGATTTACCACTAGCCACCCCCGAGCTGAGACCATGATGCTGTGAGACTGCGTGTCTCTGTCCGCCAGTGACCAGGAGCGAAGGTTGCAATCCTTCCTCTGCTATCACTCACTCTGCATACTGCCAGAGTTCTCCCCTCGCGTCTGCCCCCGCAATCGCTTCTACCCCACGCCTTATCCTTTTGCGAGGTTGCGTGTGGCGCGATTACCCTCGTGCTGATCAGGCCTGACGGCTCTACGGATGGGAGGTTCACCTCCCATCCCTCATTAAACCATCTACCTACCAGCCTGCGAGACATTTAATTCAGGGCCAACGAGCCGCTTTTGGTTCTCCGAGCCAGTGGAGTCCAAATACGGTATTAATTCTCGGTGGAAGTTAACGCCACCTTTCCAGGTGCCCTCCACCGCCATTGTGGTCTCTTTTTCTGCACCTACCCTCTCAGTAGTCCTGCAATAATTCAAAATGTTATTCACATTCATTGACCTTTTCCTCAAGGTCCATTTACATCACATATTCACATTTATGAGTCCGCCATAGTTCTTGGCCAGTCCAGTTATATTTACAAGCTGGGGGAAACAGGGTGTTACATTGTAGCGCCTGTCATCTCCGAGCTCAATAACCGGATTCACGCCTCCCTCTTGTAGCCTAGTGAAAAACTCCCTGCGCCCTGGCATGTGACAAGATGCTCTACTGTCAACAAACCACATGTTTGAGACTGCTGCGCTAGACATACAAGCTATGAAGCAAAAATCCTCCTCGAAGCTTTTGGATAACTCTTCCACTGCTGCAGTGGCTGCCATCTGCGGTTGGTTCTTATTCTTCTCTGGACACTGTGAGGCAAAGTGTCCCATCTTGTGACACCGGAAACATTCAACTTTTGAGAAGTCAATGTTCTTCTGTCCACCCTTCTTTTTCTTTTGCTTGCCCTTGCTTTTGCTTGCAAGAGCCAACCCTTTTTCATCCACAATTTGTGGTGAAGATGAAGATCCCAACTGACAAAGTTTGATCTCCTCCTGTACAAAATCATCCCATAACCACTGCCAATTAGGGAGTTTTTCCTGAGCTACAACTCCACACACGAACAGATCCCATGACTTCGAAAAGCCATTCAGTGCCACACGCACTAATTCAGAGTCTTCAATCTTCTCACCTACTGCTGCTAGCTCATCCCTGATCTGTGTCAGCTGAGTAAGTTAGTGAACCACAAACTTCTCCCTGAGCCATCTTGGTACTTCTCAATCTCTCTCGAAGCACCATCACCCTGTTTTCATTTTTACTTTGGTAAAGGTCATTCAAGGCAACCCGCATCTCCTTTGCGGATTTTTTCCGGGTGAGATGGGGGATTATGTGATCCTTCACCCCATCAAGGAGTATGCTCTTTGCTTTAGCCTCACCCTTCTTCTAGGTCACCAATGAAGTTGCATTTGTTGGAGTTGCTGCTTTATCATCAACATGATCAAGGACATCATTAACATCCAAGATCATAGTGATCCTTTCCTTCTAAGTGGCAAAGTTTTGAGCACCTTGAAGCATGACTTCCATTCTCAAGGTCATGGCCATTTCTGCAAATGATTCTGTGCTGCAGATCTGAACTTCTGTGCTGCAGATCTGAACCTATGCTGTAGATCTGAACTTCTGTGCTGTAGATCCGTTTGTAATATTGCTTCTTCAACAGTCCTTCTCTGATACCATGTGAATTTTCTTTAAACCCATCAAATAAACCAGTCTTTTCCTGATTTTTAGTTACAGCTAGGTTATTTTCACAAATGAAATTTGCACAGCAGAAAACTAATAACCAGAAAATTAACAGTAGAAGAAAACAACAATCACATCACATGTACATAAATATTTTTGGACAAATAGTCCCTGGAAAAACCTCGGAGGGAAAACCAGTGCAACAGATTTGTGGATTTTATTATTAGCAGCAGAAATATGGAGATCTCTTACAAAGAATTTCGGCCCAGCCAAATCACCGAGTAAACCCTCAGTTTTTCAACTTAACAGCATAAGTATGACCTTTCCCCACGTCCTTGAACCAGAACGACTCAGTATTTGCCTCTGCTAGAGCCTCTGCATAGAAGTACGGCCCCTGCGTCACCCTGTATGACAGCTCTCAGATCTGAAGGCAGTGGTCTTTGCCAAGCTAAAGAAGTGTGCCAATATCCCTTGAAGAATCCTACTCCGTCTCCCTGCAATCTCTCTCCAACAAACCCTAGGCAAATTCCTTCACTCCAATGAAGTTCATCCTCTCTCAAGTGAATAATGCGCCCCTCTAGCCATATCAATTTCTTTATACTTCCATGAGCAAGTGAAACCCTTATCTCATTAGGATGGAGGGCTGAGATTAACTCTTCCTCACTCTCCAAGATGGATGGCTAAGATTAAAACATCCATCACTTGAATTATTTTTCACTTTAACCTTAGAAAAGGTGCTCAATAAAGTCAACTAAAGAATATAGAACATCAATAGTCCTTTTCCTAAGTTAGACTCAGGGAAAAGTTTAATAATCAATATTGGCTAATGTTTCATTGTCCTCCACCATGCTAAGGCGCTGCATTGTGTGGAAGACCTTCCTTGCTACATTTTCAACAAAAACAATATATTCTTTAGGGGAAAGGCCCTATATTTATCAGAGGTTTCATGCATGATTCATAGATTCCTCTAGATGATAAATGCATCATTGCCATCTTGAACTTAAGGAAGCATCTTGTCAGTTATTGAGAGCTTGATTAGGAATATAGCCTCTCAATTTCTTGCATCATACTTTGCTTGGGAATTCTCATCAGTTCACTCCCTAATTCCAAGTCTGTCCAAACCCCCATATTCAAAAATTGCAAGCATCTTCTGTTTCCAGGTGTTAAAATTATTTCAATTAAAGTTTTGATTACCCTCCAACATGACATGGGCTAAACTGGTCATGATGGGATACACAAAAACAAGACCAAAGTTCACCAAATTTTTTGTAGGAAGAATTATTCTATACCTAACAAAGAATCTTCCAAAAGAAAACAAATAGCTTTTTTCTACAACTTGTAATTGGTACCAGAAAATAATCTAATATCTTTATTAAAATCACAAGTACTTCCAATGGATTCATAATCCCCACAACGAATGTATGGTTCTATCAGTTTTGCTGTACAGAAGAACAATTCTTTGTTGTACAGCTCTGTTCTCAGTCTGTACCAATCTCTTCCTTGCAATATGGAAACTGTACGACGTCATGATTCTCCTGGTAATTTCTCTCAGGTAGGAAGTGGTAACACAAGGTAACTCCCACCAGGCTGTCTTCAATCACAGATTGGCAATGTCACGATGGGAGCCACAAGGGCATCTTCTCTCACGTGGGCTATCTTCACGTTGGTTCCTTGTCAATCTCAACGACTATTCTCCAATCCTCATGTGTGGCGATTTTGGCTTGGGTAATTGCTTACATTGACACAGATGGAATCCCCCTTATCCTTGAGGGCACTTGACTAGATGTCAAATTCAGTCTGTACGAGAATCAATGACTGTCCAAATGGCTGTGACAATGGCAGAGATTGTTTGACAATCTCCAAGAATAACTTTTTAGAGATTCACCTTTTCATTTTTAACATCTCCTTTATTTGGACTTGCTCTCTTTTATGCACAAGATATTATTTGTTGCAGTTCCTTGAACCATCACTTGATTAACCAGTGCCCAGGTCTTCACTCACATTCAACCTCGATGTCTCCTCAACTGTGGCTTTGATACCATATCAATTTTAAACACACAGAAGAATAGACAGGAAAGATAGGAGAGAGAAAAGCTATACTTTATATATTATTCCATAATTCAAATGTTTTTTAAAACATATGTAAGAGATGTGAGAGAGAGGTTTGTTAGAATTAGAGAAATAATGCAGAACAGGAAAGTCTTTTAAAATTTTAGTTAGAAGAGCAACTAGAATACATCCATAGATCCTGAACTGTTAACCTTAGAAAGAAAAACCAATTTTTCAAGTACACACAATACTCAGATCTGAACAGACTAAAAACTCAACCAGTGATCTATCTCTTAGTCAGTAAACATTAGATTATCAAAACAAAAACTAGTACTGATACCGGCTTACTGGATCTGATGCAAATTTAATTCAAGAATAGATCTAATTAGTAGATCCAATATAGATCTAAAAGAACTGATCTAAACAGTGGATCTGAAACAGATCTAAACTAAAGACCAGAGACAGATAGAAAGAATATATAGATCTAGGTTTCAGAAAGCAGATCTAATCAATGATAGCCTTTAGAATGTAAAGAACAACATACAGATCTAAATAGTGGATCTTACCTTGAAGACTTACCTCAAATCACTGAAGGAGTGCAGCCACACATAGGTGATGAAGATCCACTGAATGTATGCTCAGAAAAAGTCAAGATCATAGATCTACCATATAGGTTAGATCTCTTTCCAAGAGATGAAAGGACTTTCTTGCCACCAGGAGGAGAAAAACACTTAAAAACACTTTAAAACACAGAAAATTTCTGTGATTAAACCCTTGTTTACACAGAAAAATTTCAAGGAGACAAAACCCTTATGCCAAGGGTACGACAATCTTGTATGAACAGTCTAGAGGCTGTGGCTCAATGGACAGATCTGCTAGAGAGAGGCCACGACTTATTTGAAGGAAACAGATCTGAGGTAAAGAGGCCACGTCTTACACAGATCAGTACTGGAAGAAATGTGACGACAGCTTCTGGAGGGATCTAGACTTGTTGTAGGAGAGGACAGCAGGTACACTCCTCAGCACACAAAAATACACATCCAATAGCCCCAGATTTGCAGCAATAGATCAACACTAGAAGAGGGTAACAACAGCTAGTCACCAAAACAGAAACGTTGGCTGGAAGGAGGGTCGAACCACCACAGGAAGGAGCCTCAAGGGCCGAGCCACCACAGAAAAACCTCAAACAATAGTTGCAAAAGGGGGCCGCAGCAGAAGGAGAGATCCGCTTACATTTGGAGGATAACAAAAGAGTATATCACTTAAGGGTAGAGGGTAGGCCTCTATTTATACTTAAGGCTAAGGGTTAGGCTAGGGGTTTTGGTAAGGATAATAATTAAAGTGATAATCAAAATTAACATATTTAATTAATATAAATATTAATTAAATATGTTATAAATTAAACATTTAATTAATATTTTCATATTGACCCCTAAAGCCAAAAAACAAAACCCCAAATAAACACAAGCAAGGGTGAAGGGCTTTTAGGTGGCAATACTTGTCCATTCCCTTTTAACTTTATCATCATTGCATATGGTATACATCCCTCATGTGGTCATGCCCACCTTCAAAAGGGGTCATATACCAACAAAGTACCTGATTAAGGATCAGGTTGCCCCAGAACATTTCTGGGGTCTTATCCACCAAGGTACAAGACCAAGGATCAACCCATGCCCCAGGCATGGGTACCTTGGACCATGTCCAGGGGCCCTAGACATATCTAGGGACTTTAACTGCTTGGTCCAAGACCAAGAACCCCAGTCATATACTGGGGGCCCTCTCAGGGGTCTTTACTGCTTGGTTCCAGACCAAGAACTCCAGTCACATACTGGGGGCCCTAACAAGGGTCTTTTGCCATGGCACTGATTGTTTGGTCCCAGACCAAGTACCCCAGGAGTGCACTGGGGGCCCTAGATCTCGGCTAGGGACTTTGCCATTCTCCCGGAGAATGGCTCTTGCAGCTGCTTTAAATTTAACAAGGTTAACCGTTATATAACATCTTTCTCATTGATTTAATTATCACTATAGTTAATATAACCACTAAATGACCATTAATTAATTAAGTACACTAACAATTATAGGGTGCACATAAGAGAGAGTCAATGCCATTGTAGCAGGTTTGCCATGGGCTTGTACTAATTAGAGCATATTCTACTTAAAAAAGACTCTTTGGTGTTATGCCAAACTTATTTTCTCTGGACAGTTAACACTTGTGTGTTTTGAAGAAAAAGGGAATTTTTGATGAATCCTTGATGTTCTTACATTCTTTTGTTGACACTGGACAGAGTATAGCCTGTCAGAAATGTTACCATGGTCATATCTGAAGTAAAACAATGTCTACAGACATTCACAATTACACCTAGGCTTTCCATGCCCTTTCCTTCTGCTGCTATCCTGCTGTTCCAGTTTTTTTTTTCTTGTTTCATGATTCATAGCTTATGTTTTGTGATTAAGATTTATCTTCCCCAAATGGTTGAATACATAAAAAATCTGTGATACATGCTGACTTGCCTTTTTTGTCTTGCCAAATTCATAATAAGGCCCACCAACTTTATTTGAAGCATACTCGTTCCTTTTCCAGAAAGGCATTCTATTTCATTTTTATTTGTTTACATACTTGTAGTTTCTAGTTTACTTCACAGATCTAATATTACTGTTTCTATGGTTGATTTTGAATTGGTGATACTTAGGCCTTAGTGTTTCAATTCTTTTTGTTAGGGCCGAATCTCATTCTAGGGTTAAAAATTTGCATTTGCATAGCATCATAAAGATCATGTTTACAGCTCCAAATGACACAAGAACGGAAGCACAGCTGAATCTAATACAAATAACAGTAAAATCATGTTTTGTTTTCAGAAAATATTTGAAATATTCAGAAAATATGTGAAATATTGTGCATTATATGTTATATATAGAAATATACTACAAAATAAGGGGGAGTTCCAGTGCTTTCAAGTGATGATTTGCACATGCCTTCTCTGACAAGACAAATGGGGGTACCCTACCACCCAAATAAACGGGAATATATATTCTACATGAAATACCTTGAATACAATAGAAGTAATTGCACAATGGTTATCTACTTTGAGAGAAATCCCTTTTTTATAGTAATAGATTGGCAAGCCGCAAAATCCTATTCTTCGACTAGGGATGATGTGGCATATACACAAAAAACCATATTCTATATCTTAAGGATTATGTTGTTCTCATGGCACAATGCACCACTACATTGAAGCTTTTTCCTCAAAACATTGATGGATCGTTGACGATGCTTGAAGACAACCATTCAATTCACAATATTTCTGCTGCTCATCATTTGAGACTCAAATAATGAAGAAGTCCTGTTACAGTGCCAAATTTATGTCTAATAAGCCACTTAGAATTGTGTTGTGCTTGGGACACACATGCCTGACCTAAGATGCTTTGCCCTCAAAGCATTGATGGATTGCCAAAAATGCTTGATGACGATAAAAACTCTAGGATGCTTCTGTTGGAAATGTGCTTTGACTCTATGTTGACTTCTTTCTAATTTTGGAAGATGGCTTATTCCATTGTCCTGTATCACAACAACCTGACTTTTTCCCTAGAAATAATATTCGTAGGAAATATACAATGTATTTAAGGAACTTGGTTTTCTTGTAGTTAATTTAGTGAAACAAAAGTAAAATACTATTGGGGAATCATGGAAGAAACCATTTTGCAGAATAAAGATACTATTAAAAAAAACGCCAAATCAAAATTTAAGGAAAAAATGTGGTGTGATAAAGAATTAGAGGGAAAAAGAAAATTAAGGTATTATAAAGATCATAGATGTAATCAACTCTAATCTAGAAGATCAAAATTATCTATCTGTTTTGCCAAGTGTAAAGAAAAAAATTAGCATTGCTAAGATAAGAACAAATTCTCACGAGCTCCGTAGTGAAACTGGATGTTGGTCAATTCCTAAAACGCCATGGGATGAAAGAGTGTGTCACCTTTGTGACACTAAGAAGGTTGAAGATGAAAAACACTTTCTCTTAGATTGTCCAGCCTATACCGATATTTGATCTCATTTTCAAAATATTTATTACACTACCAACCTTCCTAACTTCTTAACTCAACAAAAGTATGGTGATCTTGGAAAGCTTCTCTTAATGCTTTTCGAGCACAAAAACAAAATTCTAAAGAATCACAAGTAATCACTTACCCTCTTAAGGTCCGATAGACCAATTCGGTCTTAGTGGACGTTAATCATCATCATCATCATCAATAAGAACACATTTTCAGCATTTTTGCACATTGATTTCACCCTACTAATTTGTAAAGAATTGTATGTCTATTATTGTTAGCAGTTACCTGTAACATTTGTAATTTGTCTTATCTATGATAGGTGTGAGGCATTTGATACCTATCCACGAACCTATGATCTTCTTCATGCTTCTGGTTTATTTTCCACTGAGCGGAAAAGGTATGTATTGAAGTTTTTTTCTTTACCCACAACATCTTGTTCAGATAAAATATGGACTCATACTTGTGGGGCTTCATTTTCACAGATGTAACATAACAGACATTTTGTTAGAGATGGACCGAATTTTGCGTCCTGGTGGATATGCTTATATTCGAGATAACAGAGTAGTTCTTTCTGAAATAGAGCCAATTGCAAAGGCAATGGGATGGAGAGTACTCTTGTTTGATACAGAAGAGGGAGCCTATGCTAGTAGGAAGGTGCTATCTGGTCAAAAGCAGCAATTGCGTTCCTGAATTACTGGTCATGATTGTCATTCAATGTAATATTATTTACCAATGTGACATTTTTGATATGATCAGTGTAATTTTCTGCAAAAGGTGTGACACATTTATTCAAGGTGATGAGTTTCCAGCATGAACTTTATATTTTGCTTCCGCAGGTTTTGGAATCAGGATGCTTGTTGTATATCACAAGATGAAATTGATTTGTTATGTTTTTTTTGATAAAATGCCCCGTAAATCTTACTAAATATGCAAAGTGAAAGTACATGCCTTTTATACCAAAAAAGGGTCTATGCAAACAATCACCATGAGCTAAGGATACAAGTCGAAAAAACCTGGTTTATCAAAAATTGCCACACAGGGCATGAAAAATAAAGAGTCTTAACAATGCACAGTGCTCGAGGCAATAAGGACAAGCATTTATGCCAACTGGCTAGACTCCTAGAGTGAATGAGAAAATTAATATGATGTTAGAACTAAGTTATATGTGGGAGTAGGGTCTTTGTTTTAAGGAGGCAGCCACAATCCCTTAGCTCCGGGCTCAAGCTTGACTTCAGTGGGCCCCCATCTGTTGTTGCCATGAGTGGGATTTTCAGGATGTTTTGGTTCATAAATGACCATAGGAGAGTGGAAAATTTATTGAACAGAAGGAATTTAGGCGTCTCGGCAGGGGTTCAACACCTTAGCCTTTCTCGATGCTCTCTCACTACTCGGTTTGCCCTGTGCTGATGCTGACAACTCTCTGAAGCTCTACAGTGTGCAAAGTGAGTAGGAGAGTGCCCTTTAGGATGCACTTTATGCATGGTATATCAATATGACATAGTGTTTGTGTAGATGTGCCACTTCCAATTCCAAATTCTTCATTTGCACTAGAATCTATAGATAGATGGGAACATATTAGAAAGCCATCGTGCTGGGTAAAATTTGTGTTGTGCTGTGCATTCGTGAAAGCAAATTCATTTCTTGTTATCCAAAGATGATATAAACTATTAATTCTAAATCCAATGCCATGCTGTGTGATATTCCACGGCTCATAGGAGATAATATAGATAAGAGAAGATAATTTTATTAATGTCCAACAGATGACCACACCACAAATAATTCAATGGCATTGCTAAAGACAAGAGTTTCCCAATTCTTCAAGTCTCTTTTATGATTGTCATATCCAGGGGAACATATTCTTTTATTAAAAGTCTCTTAGTTGAGAACCAAGCAATCTTTGCTAAGGGATTGTTGTCTTACCCTGCAACCATAAGCTTTAAGGTGTTCTAGAATTGATATAGTTCCTCAACAGGTATTTCCTGGTTTCCTGACCCTCAATGTCTAATGTGAAGATTTTACAGGTCCTATCAGCTTGCCAACTGGGTCTGTCTTTGACCACAATTAGGCTCTAAGTTTCACTGCCAGGTAAAGTATTTGCTGCTGTTTTATAACAGCCAACAGTCCAAGTGTTTCTTGCTGATCTGTTACGGTTATACTTTTGATTTTGGGTGCTCTAGCATGTAGTTTTAGTGTCCAGATGTTAGCACATGCATACCAAAATAAATACAACACACCTATAGATCTTTACAGCTGAAAATAAAGAGATCTAAGAGACTAATCAATGCATTTGTGTACATAGGTATTTTTGGTCAACATGACCTTGGATAAAACCCCCCAGGGAAAACTAGTTTGGAATGTATATGTATATATGAGGAAAGCAGAAGAAGGAATACAACTAATACAATAAATGATGGAACCTGATACAATAGCAACTCGATCTGAGTTGATATACAAGCCCAAAACCTCCAAGAGCGCCCCAGAATGGTGCGCCCAACATGTCCACAGTAATGAAGCTCTGCTGAATGGCTTTCCTCTACAATTGATCTCACTGCAATCTGATGGCTAGAAGTCTCTCAACAACTAATGCGCCCCAATCTGGCAAAGCACCCTCCTCAAAAGTTGAACCTCTCCAGTAAATAATCTAAGCAAGTAGCTAGTAGCCTCTCTCCATGAAAGCTAGCGTCCAAGCTCAAGCATCCTCACAAAACTGACCTCATGCTCATCCTCCAAGAGCTCCTCTCACAATGAACAAACGAGTGAATGAACAATGCGCCCTCCTTCACCTTTTGTGCCCCTCTTTGACATCCAAAAGGAAACCTGGAGTATGAACGGTGGAGATCATATCATCTCCCATCTAATCGATGGTTGAGATCTCCCCATAAATATCTAAATCACAAACCCACTTTGGGTTAAGTTTCCTAAGTCAACTTTATGTCTCTAATTCAGCCCTTTGTGAATAAATAGTCACTTTTAGGCCAAAATGACTAAATTTCACTTTAGACAAAGTCAAAGTGAAATTAGACAAAAATACAAGGTACAAAGTGTAATGTCCTTCCCTCATGTGCTAAGGAGGTCATAAGCACATGGGGAACACCTCCCAAGGTACAAAACTCAACACTCCTTACCAAGGAAGGTGTTCCTCACCAAGCCCATCTTATCTCTGAAATAGACATGCTTGCCCCGTGGTAGGGCCTTGGTGAGAATATCTGCAACCTGGTCATCTGTAGATACATACTGCAACTGAACTACCCCTTTTTGAACCCAATCACGAATGAAGTGGTACCTGATCTCAATATGCTTCGACCGACCATGGAACACTGGATTCTTAGAGAACTTTATGCAACTTTGATTATCACAGTGAATGACAATCAGTGACATCTCCTGACCAAATAAATCAACCAGCATCTTACGAAGCCAAATGGCCTCGCAACTGGCCTGACTGGATGCCATATACTTTGCCTCGGTCGAACTGAAAGCAACTGACTTCTGCTTCCGACTGAACCAGGGAACAAGTTCTGATCTCAAACTGAAGCAACACCTTGGGGTGCTTTTCCTGTCAGCAACGCATCTTGTCCAGTCTGAATCTGTGTAGCCAACCAAACTGACTCAATCTCCCCTGACATAGTCTAGGCCATAGTCCACTATCCCAACAACATATCTCAAGACGTGTTTTGCTCCAACCATGTGAACACCCGGCTCAACCATCTACTGGATGAGTGTGTTCACGACAAAACATATATCTGGTCTGGTGTTAACCAGATACATAAGTGAACCAATCAACTGCCTGTATACTGTGGCATCCACCAACTGGCTATCTGAAACACTAAGCTTCTTCCAGTTGGTGATCATAGGTGTAGACATAGGTCTACAATCCTCCATCTGAAATCTGCTCAAAATATCTGCTGCATACTTCCCCTACCCGAGAAATATGTGGCCCTCCTCCTGCCATACCTCCATACCCATAAAGTAGTGCATCAATCTGATATCACTCATCTCAAACTCTGATGCAAGTCCCAACTTGCACTCAGTTATGAGATCCTCGGCTCCAGTGATGAATAAATCATCCACATACAAAATGAGAATGATCGTGTCCTCACCCCTAATGATGAAATAGAGCTTTGGATCAACATCGCTCTTCTCGAAGCCCATCTGAAGCAAATAAGTATCAATGCGTGAATACCAAGCTCGGAGAGCTTGCTTCAGACCATATAGTGCCTTCCTCAGAAGACACATGTGAGTCTCCCTGTCACTCACCTCAAACCCCTGTCACTGCTCTATGTACACCTCCTCTTCAATAAAGCCATTCAGAAATGCGGTTTTCACATCCATCTGATGAATGCGCCAACCCATCTCTGCTGCTATGGCAATGATAGTCCTGATAGAAGTGTATCTCGCAACTGGTGCGATAGTCTTGTCATAATCGAGTCCCTCAATCTGTGAGAAGCCTCGTGCCACAAAATGGGCCTTGTGTTTGTCCACGCTGCCATCTGCAACAATCTTGGTTTTGTACAACCACCTGGAGGTCACAACTGACTTCCCCACTGGCCTTAGAACCACATCCCAGACATCATTGTGCATAATGGAGTCACACTCCTCGACCATGGCCTCTCTCCAGACCTGATGGTCCACTACCCGCGCAAAAGTCTGTGGCTCAGTATCCTTGATACTCATCACTAATGCCAAATATGCTCCCAATCTGACTGGTGGCCTGCTTTCTTTGATATGGCTCTTGGGCTCCCCTACATTCTCCCTGTGGCCTCCTTTAGGCTCTCCTGAAACCATCTAGGTCTCCTCTTCCCTGAAGCGGTCAATGGAGAAGTAAGGTTTCTCTGTCCAAGAGTCACTGTTTCAGGACTCGTCTCAACACTCTGAGATTCTGAAGTCTGTACTCCCTCTGAAGTCTGTGCCCCATCTGACTGAAACTGCTCTGACTGTGACCCTGAAGCTATGCATGGTGACCCTGTCACCCCTGATACTGGTGTACCTGATGTCTGAGGCTGTGCTCCCTCTGAGATTGCAACTGGAAACTCTGCATCATCCTCAACTCCAACTCTCGACTCGAGATCTCGCAAAAGTCCTATCCTCCTCAAATCCGACATCTCTGCACACCACCACTTTCCTAAGTGGCGGAATGTAGATGCGATAGGCTTTCGACACCTCTGAGTATCCAACTAGAATCCCTTGCTGGGCTGTGGGGTCTAGCTTTGCCCTCCTCTCCGAGGGGATATGAGAGAAAGTCAAGCACCCAAATATCCTGATGTGCTCGACATCGGGCCTCCTATTAGTGAAGGCCTCCTAAGGAGTCATCTTCCTCAAAATCCTACGGGGGCTCCTGTTCTGCAGGTAAACTGCAGTAGCACATGCCTCTGCCCACAAGTACAAAGGCAAACTCTGATCATGCAGCATGGATCTCGCTGCACCGGTAATGGCCCAGTTCTTCCTCTCGGTAACCTCGTTCTGTTGGGGGTTGTAAGGTACGGTCATCTGTCTCCTAATGCCATGCTGTGCACAAAAGTCTACAAACTGTCTCGAGGAATACTCTCCCCTATTATCCGACCACAAGACTTTGATCCTCTTTCTCGATTGGTTCTCCACAAGAGCTCTGAACTCTTGGAACTGTGTGAAGACCTCACACTTGGCCTTCAGGAAATAGATCCAAGTCTTCCTCGAGTAGTCATCAATAAATGTGAGATAATACTCACAACCACTCAAGGACCTCCGAGTCATGGGCCCACACACGTCCGTGTGTACTAAATCCAGTATCCCAGCTGACTTGGTGTCACTGCTGGGGAACGATGCCTTGGCAAACTTGCCAAGCGCACACCCTCTACAAACATCCTGATGCTCTATGCTGATTTATGGCACTTCGGTCACAACCTCTCTCAATCCTCCAAGAGCCCCATGATGTAGGTGGGCCATCCTGCAATGCCATAACTCACATAACTGTTTGCTGCTGTCGCTACTCGTTGCCAATGCATGAAGTGGCTGAAAAAACAATCTGAACAGTTTCCCCTCTCACTCCATTCACCTGTCCTGAGGCTAGTGAAGACCCTCGAGGATGAATCAGTACCTCGGTGCCTCTAAATGTCACCTCAAGATCTCTATCCTAGAGGGTGGAAACTGAAATCAAATTCTTCTTCATGCCAGGGACATAAAGAATGTTCATAAACAATATGGGTGGCATGCCATCTCTCTGAAAGACAACTGTGCCAACCCCTGCAACTTTGACAACTCTGTCATCTCTAAGAGAAATCTCAATCCTGACCTCCGTGTCTCTGAGATCAAAAAGTGCTCTCGAAGTCTAGTCATATTGCTCGAAGCCCCGCTGTCAATATACTAGATATTGGGTGATGTCTCAACTGAAGTATAGCATACGAGAAAGGCACACTCTCTCTGAAATTGTGTCTGAAAATCTCTCTTCTGCTGTAGCTGTTGTACCACCCTTCTTCTTCATGTTTGGGCACTGTCCAGCATAGTGCCCAAACTTCTTACAAACAAAGCACTTCACTTTGCTCATATCTCACTTTGCCCTAACCGACTTGTTATGGGGGAAATCTACTACCAGACCATCCTGCAAGGTTACAACGCTACTCTGGTGAAAGATAAGAAGCATGCATTCATACCTTATGGATTCCATATAGGTTTCTACCTAGTAAAAGACACTGCACAAGCTAAGAAGGAAGGACTGAGCCAATTGGATTTTCGATTTCAGACCGGTCGTTTCCGCAAGCATGGCCCAAAGGGTCTAGTCTTGAAGCACACATTGCAAGTGTCGTCCTGTTGGCCATACACCCATGACATGTTTGAAGATGAGGCCTTCACATAAAATGCTCAGGATTGGGATGAAGTTGTGGCAAGGATGGCTGACCCTAAGATGACCAGGTTCAGAGCCATGATCCTAGATGAACATACAACAATCCTAGAACAATCGGCTCAAGGGGCCCTCAGGACCAGGGAAGAAATGACAGTGGTCGAAGTAGCAGAAGCCCCCTAGGTAGCAGTCGAAATAACAGAGATTCCCCAGGTAACCCCGGTATAATATAGGAGTTCCCTAGAGGCTCAGGACACGCAAGAGAGGGGGTTACTCATGTTAGAACATGCACATCGGATAATTGTTCAGCTGCAAGATGACCCAGACATCCTAAACATGTCAAGGCTCCCTAAAGACAATCTGGATAGAATCCAAACGGGCCCAAGCAGCCCTGAATTCATAGACCTTGATAAAATTACTGGGTTAGACGACCTTGAATTCACAATGTCGCTGTCCAGATCACCGACAAGTGTTTAAGCTCAACAAGGGACTGTCGAAGCATCGGGGAGAACCAGTGTCAAACCCCTTAAGTGAGCTGATAAAGATATATGACGATGATGAAAGCCTAGAAGTATCTCTTGTGAACCCTTTACATATCGAAGAAGAAAAGGGACCAGAGAAGACATCTTCCCCTGTTCTTGATGCCCAAATTTAGGAGGGTCCACAGAAAGAACAAGAATCCGAAAGTGTAATAGACACTAAGATGCCTGATGCACTAGAGACCCAAGTAGATAGTCTGAAGGATAAGCTAGGGTCGGACGAGCCAAAGGAAGAAGCCCCACAATAGGAAATCGACGTCTCAACGACAAATGAACAAGTACCGAGCCTACTCCCGACGCCTCTATTTTAATCGATACTCAAACCCCCAATGAATGACAGACAGAAGCTGGGCCTTCGGAGCACAATGAGGAAGTTCAAGAACCCAATATTGAACAAGTATATACCATCGGGAGTCTGGGGAATACACTTACCTGGGGAGATCAAAAAATTCTTGAACCTGTGGATGAAGTGGCCGACATACATGCCATAGCTTATGATCAGAAAAGGGAGGCTATCTTCTAGAGAACCACTAAGAAGAGTAGGATCACTTTAGATCGCTCCATCTTCATCACTAAAGAGGAACATCTGATCAACATAGATCATGCTAAGATGTCCAAACTCATCGGTGCAGGGATGGAAATCATAGACGCCACCTTGGACAAAGCCAAAAGAGATGAAGAGGAGTTGGCCGCTACCCTGAAGGAATTGGAACATTTGCACCACTTGGAGAAATACTATCAGGACACCACACAGGCTGCAGTGTTCATAAGGAGCGAGTTCCAGGATGCCTACAAGAGGTTTACAGATGAGTGACACCTATTCATTGGAAGGATAACCGAGCTCTAGGAAGACATCCTCATGGCACTTGCGACGTGAAAAGATATGGAGTGGTGGTACGAGAAAGCGCAACAAGCCGTGGAGAGAGTTGACTACATCTGTACGGTCCAACAGGGATGAGATACATAGGAACATGACATTCGAGTGTTAAAAGAGAGTAGCCTTGATCGAATAAGAAAATCGGTCGAGTATTGAGAAAAAATGGCTCGGGAACCTCATCGGAAAATCTAGGAAAAGTGGGCCAATTGCGAGAAAAATTGGTTCAAGATCAACCAGGTAATGAAAGATATTAGCCTCCCCGAGTTTGGCATGCCTGAAGACTTTGTCGACTTGCGCGACATAGTCAAATCACACACCGAGCAAGACTCATTATGGGATGCGGAAATAGCTAAGGTGATAGATATGGCACCAAGTCAGGTGTGATAGTTCACGAAACACCCAATCAAAGATAAAGCTATGTTGCAACAATTAAGTGCCAGTATAGTCAAGTATCAGGCACATGCGATAGAGATAAGAGAGATTCACTCGGCCCCGATGGAACAACATCGATTCCCATACACCGACACGTGCGAGGATATGTTCATCAAGTGGCCGAAGTACGAGAAGAGTCACCCTCTTAAGTGATATCTTGAGATGACTCATAGAAAAAATCATAGGAGAGAACGCCATGTGGAGAATTTTGTTTTTCTTATCTGCACTTTAGTTGTTATTTTTAGTTAATTTTATGTTATAAATAAGAGCATCGACTGATTAGTTAAAGGTCGATGGTTGTTGCAAGAAACTCTCATTTTTGGTTTTGTTAAGAACTATTTCAGAGCTGCCTTTAATTGAGAAGTCCTTCTGGACCAGAGACAAGTTTAGGTTTTCATCAAATGCATGTATGATTGGATGTGGAGAAAAAACATTTCCTATTTCATTTCATGAATGGATGCAATAAGGAGTAAGATTTATTAAATCTATTGATAAGTTATCTGATTCAATGCTTTACAATTCTTTCTTTAATTATGAAAATGAATCTTTGTGTTATCATGTGATTGATGATTAGGGTTGAGTGAATTATTTTACTTGCCATCGTTTATCACATGCATGTTTTCTTCTGATAATTTGTATCTCAGTCAATAATTGGAATATTCACATGGTTAACGTATTAGTATTAGGCCTGTGGTAGACGATCATTGCCTGCATGTTAGAGTAAAGGGTTATCCCAAGCTCAACCTCTTCTCCATTAGTTTAGTTTGTTCCCACTTTGTCACCTGGTTGGTTTATACCAGCTTTATCTTATATCATTCCTACCTAAGAGAAAATACAAAAAGAGAACATCTAAACCGAAGTAGAAAGCCTTCACAAGAAAACGTAAATCCCATTGATTATTTCGGACGGATCGCAAGATTTGGAGAACCATTCCACCATTAAACGATGCTGAGTCTAATTGGGCCTAGGTGGCAGGTTTGGTTCCTGCTGTTGAGTTAAATGGATTTAGGACCCATCAACATAATGAAAAGCAATAGATGTCTTGCGTAGTTTGGCACTGATAAGATTGTTAAACGAATTAAAGAATAAAAACGACGACTACACAAGGGTAATGATAGATCCTAAAGACGATGTATAATCTCAAATGGAAAAATTCAATAGAAATCACGATAGGTTGGAAGTACGAGGAAAAAATCACCCAATGGATTTGGTAATAAATTCGCATTTATTTAACCATTTAGTTAAGGCGTGAAGATACATGCAGAGTTGGAAAGGAGACAAAAAAATAGTCGGAGGTATCTAAGCGTAAATCATTGTTACTAAGATTTGCATGCAAGAGAGAGTGAACCAGAGAAAACTAGAGTGAACTTGAGTGATTCAGAGCCGAACTACAACTACAACATAACAACCACAGAGCAAGTAAATGAATTTGTCGCACAAGAAAATGGCCCCACCAAAATTTGTAGCGCCATTAACAACGACACGAAAGTAGTCAAAATGACCAGTAGTTACACCAGAGGTTGAGGAGATACCTAGAGCTTTGGCTTCGACTTCAAAAGCTAGTTTCCACATGGATTATGTCCCACCGAGGAAATATAACATGCCTCCAATGAAAGTACCATCATATGGGCAATAGTCGCTGGAAACATCACTAGTCTCACCTGGTGTAAGTATTGAAGGAGATATTCTCGACAAGGTTTTCGACCTCAAGTTCAGGGATCATGATATCACCGACAAGAAAAAATTCCCGGAGCTCACAAGGGAAAACTACTTGTGCGCTAAAAGTGTGCTAGGAACAAAAATGATAGTGTTGGAGACACAAGTGTGGGAAACCAAACTGGAGAAGTTGGGCATACTAAACTTATTGGAGATCCCACACTTCGGACAGAGTATGGAAGTAAATGCTTGTGTGAAGATATTGCTCAATTGCGTCCATGGGGGGACATTGTGGATTGAACCCCCAGTGTCAATTGACACTGTGTTGATTGCGTGGATCATAGGGCTCCCAAAAGATGATGAGGATCTGACTATTTTGTTCAACAAGGAAAGGGAGAGAACCCTATTAGAAGAAATGAAGGAAAAATTCCACACTTTTAGGGGGAAAGGGGGATTAGATGTTAAAAACATCATTGATGACAATGTTTGATTTGCACATCAACACATGGGAACATCTGGTAGAGGTAGTATGGCCATGCGGTATGCCAACCTATGGAATACGCCAAACAAGAGAAGGAAACATGACACTAATGTCACATTCTTTGTATACTTTGATACTATCAAGTATCTAATCGAGCATACGCAACACATTTCAGGTGAGATAGTGGAAACAAACAAAAACATTGTGTGATTCAACAAATGCATGCACCACATGTATGTGTAGGAAAAGAAGGACTCGATGCACCAATGGTTTCCAAACAACTATAGGTTGACATCAGAAGACATATGCCTAATTGTGAATGATTGGGAAGATGGGTGGAAAAACCTAGCAGATAAAATGGGACACCCATAAGACGAAGAAGAGAAGGATAATAGTGATGAAGAATCAGATGAGGAACATGGGAACAATAAGAATAATGGCACATGAGATATGCTTGGTTCATCAACAACAAAATTTCAACAGACAATCCCAACAAGTGAAAAACAAAAGGATAAGGGGAAGGAACCAACAGGAGGGGCACGCAAGAAGACTAAAGTGCACAATGAAACCCCAATTTATACTTTGACCAATGAAAATATGGACCTCATAGGCTACCAAGTATGAGACATCGCAGAGGAAGTCATTGAGGAAGCAACCGGGAAACAGGAAAAGTAACAAAAGAGGGTGCAGGATCAATTGGAAACACTCCAACAACTCTTAGTAGCACTTTAGCATCTCTTAGCAGCAGTCGGCCTAAAAAAAGAGCACATGATTGAGGGATGATCATCCATAATTCCAGGGCAGGAAGCAGAGAGTGTGCATTCATCCTTAACCCAACTAGAAGCCGGGCATAAAACACTCCATATTGAGACAGACGAACTTGAATTTCCAACGTCTGAAGGACAAGAATATGTGAATGCACCAGGACACCTGAACATATTGGTATCAAGGATGCCGATACAAAGATTACAAGACTTGCAAATAGGCCTGTTGAAAGAGATTAAGATCCTAGGAGATGAAGTACACCAAGAGATGTTGAGAATAATGGACATAAGGGATTATATGAAACAATAATATGACGCTGCACTCCAGCAGAAGAAGGAAGTTGAAGGATGAGTGGAGGAAGTAAAAAAAGGAAATTTTACAATGAAATGAGGTCTAGGAAAGGGAAAAGAAATCCCTCAAGGAAAAGGATGAAGAATAAAGTATAGCACAAAAAACACAAGTGGCCATCTAGAAATTTTACAGGGAAATTCTAGAAGTCCCCATAGTAGTAAAAGCTACTATAGAAGAAAAAGTATCGAAGATCGTGAAGTCATAAAAGGATTCCGCTCACAGATAGAAGACCTACAATTGCATAGTATGCCAGGAATGCCACTAGAAGTAAGAGTAGGTAGGGAGATAATGACGATGGCAATAGTTGCCAACATCAAGAAGGTGGAATAAGAGTGTGCCAAACTTTGTGAGGAGAGAGCGCAGATATGGATAGACTTAGTGGAAGATCCCAAGATGAAGGTTCTGGAGGAAAAATTAAGAAAAGGCACAACAAGCTTCATAGAAAATAACTACACTTCCACCAACTGAACGTATGAAAACCATTTTGGATTAGAGGCAATCATACGTAGAAGCGAAGAAGATGAGGGATCAACAGAATATCCTTCAACAACGTTTAGGACCGTTGTAGGAATAATAAGTGAGGGTAATAGGTGAATTATGCATTGCACAGGGAAAGGTAGAACAAGCATCTTAGGAAGTAGAAGAGAAACTTACAACTTGGACCGCACAGGGGGTCGAAGAGATCATAGAAATAGAGGCAGTGATACTCAAAGAAGTGGAGGTAGAAAAGGAAGCCTCCCAAAATTTCCTTGTGGCATGGAGGAGTAGGAAACATGCCTGAGTGGCTAGCGATGAGCCAAATGTGAGTGTTTGGGGCATGTTGGATGGGAAGTTTTGGATACAATTTTGATAAAAAACCTAATTGTAGAAGAAGTGCGCAGAAGAAGAAGGAAGACTAGGGAGTGCGCAGTTGAGGCGCATCCAAGAGGACAGTGCGTAGAAGGATAGTGCACAAATAGAGGAATAAATCAGACATAAGAATAAAATAAACAGAGGAATAAAGAAGAGAATAAATCTGAAGAAGAAAGTGGACGAAAATGAACGATGACAACTCAACATTCTAAAGATAAGAGGACACAAAAAATAAGGAAGAACAATAGTCATAGTGAAAAATTAGCATGCAGACAGAAAAGCGGGTGAAAGCAGCCCGAACATCCAGTTAACTGGAGTAGTCATGCATTGTAATAGGGTTTTTGGATGAAAAAAGTAGGGTTTTAATCCCTAAATCTTATGTATAAATATGTAATGGGGTGGGAGAATAAGGTTCATTTTGGTACTTCTTATGTTATGTCTTCTGGTTAGTTCCTCATTATTGAGTTGTTTGCTAGTTGTTGTTATGGTTTTGTTTTGTTGGAGATAGAATATATGTTTGAGTACTCGGGAGATAATGCAGAGAGAGAGAGAGAGGCTTGCACTGGAAAGTGACTAGGATATGAGAAGAGAAAGATAACCATGATGTATCTTTGTAAGTGCAGTGCGCAAGCCTGAAGCATTTACCAAACACATAATAAAGAAGCCAGTCATTGTGGATGTAGCCCAGAGTTGGGTGAACCACGTTAATTGTTGTATTGAATGTATTTTGTGTGATTTTTTATGGAATCTATTTGGATGCATATTAGAGTATATTTATCTTATGTGTAATCATGGCGCAATGGTTATGACTGTTACAATAATGATTTTATGAAGTAATATGGAATATAATGGTAATATGAACCTGAGGTCCACTAAGTAATAGAATAAGAGAACTTGTAGAATAACACACACAGACAAAATAATTAAGAATGAACATAATAATAAACTCCCATTCCCTAACCACTGTAGAAACCTAGTTCCTACAGTCCCAATAGATACTTTGGGTGAGACTTCATCTGTGCTTGCAGGTGATTCCAAAAGGGATGGTGTCTGAAGGTTTTTTTGGGTCAAATAATAACTTGAACCTAGGGTGTTACAATCGTGCGCAACACCAACAATCACTTATGTGTAAATTTTGAGTGCTAGTTTATATTTTGTAACCCAACTAATCCAGACTAGCAAGAAGGTTGAACTCTGGATAGGTCAGCTTGTTGTGAAAGATATGAACAATACAATTTCTTTTGTTGGTGATGTTATTCTTAATACCAAGTACATACTAATTTTTTTTGATTTTTCCAAGATTGATCTAGGACTGACAACACTTATATCCAAGATTGACAACCAAAGAATAATTTGGCATGAAATACTTGGACATTCAAATTTTTGAAGCATGAAATTGATGGTTACATATAATATGGTTATTGAAATACCTAGGGTTGTCCCCCCTAATGGTGTATGTGAAGGGTGTGTGCTTAGAAATAGTCATTCAACTACATTTGCAACATGGAAGGCATAGAGAGATAAGACTCAACTAGAACTTGTCCATAATGACTTGTGTAGCATGAAGAAACAACCACTAGAAGGTGCAAGGTCTAGGGGCACTTGGATATATTCTTAAATATTAAATATCATGTATTCAAAAAATTCAAGGAATTTATGGCATTGTATAAACAACAACGTGGTTGACCGGTGAAATGTTTAATATCTAAAAATGGAGTAGAATATGTGGGAAAGGCATTTGAGAGTTACTTGTCATAGAATGGTATCTCTAGCAAAAGGTTTGTACCTTACACACCTCAACATAATGGTGTTTCTGAAAGGAATTTTGATTAATTTTTGGGTAGAAGATTTCCACTCAAATTATCTTCTAATCATTATTTCAACTAAAGCTACATGGGATATGAATCCTCTCGAGAAATAGAGTAGGAGAAAACCCCAAGTCAAACATCTTGGAATTTTTGGATGCATAGTGTGGCCTCATATTCTAGATGATAAGAGAAAGAAGTTGGATGCAAATATTCATGCTTGTATTATGATGGGATACTCTGAAGAGTCAAAATCCTACAATTCGTTAGATCTAGTCGAACAAGAAATTATTTGTAGGATAGATGTTCTCTTTGATGAGAAGATCTTAGGTATTCATATATTGAAATCCTATTCTGGTTTGTTGAGCATTGTTCCACTAGAAATTTTGAAGGTTTATAGATCCATTGACTACTACACTACATGTTTGTCAACTCAAAAATTGACTCATGTACCATAACTAATTTGCAGTCAACCTTAGACAATAATGTCAACCAAAAGTTTTGGAACACCTAATCAATTAAATAGTGGTGATTTTTATGTAGGAACTTGATATACAAGGGACATTTGTCTTACCAAATGGATGACTAATACAATTGAATCTATTAGTGTTGATGCAAGAGATATAAATGACTCAAGAAAAAAAGAATTTAGAAACAATGTGTTAGTGTTTCTCTAATGGCATATGTGATAAAGGGATGTGATATTCATACCTATGTAGATGAAAATGGTCAAATTGAATGGGAGAACACTATGGTTGATGAGTATCATTCCTTGATGAAGAATAAAACTTAGGATTTAGTCCCTTGACCGCAAGGAAAAATTGTGGTGAAATGTCGATAGGTCTATAAGATGAATTGGTATATAAAGGTATTGTTGAAAGACATAAATCTCAATTTGTAGTAGAAGTCTCTTCTCAAGAAGACAATGACTACACGGAAACATTTCCCCCCGTTGTAAACATGAACTATGTTTGATCGATTCTTTCACTTACTACTCATTTGGATGGGAGGTACATCAGATGGATGTTAAAAATTATTTCTTACATGGTGATCTCATTGAGGATATTTATACAAAGAAACCCTCAAGCTTTGAGAAGGATGGAAGTATTGTATGTTGACTGAAGAAATCCTTATATGTTTTGAAACAAGAACTTCTCAGGCCATTGTAAGAAATCATTTATTGTTTCTTTCTCAATTTTGGTTTCAAATGCCATGAATAAAATCACAATATCTATGTTTTACATATAATCATGATAATTTAATTGTTGCACTATATGTTGATGATTACGTCATTATTGGAAGTAGTGTTTCTTTAATTTTGGATTTTTAGAAACAATTAGGAGATACTTTTGAAATGTCCAACCTTGGTCTATTGCATTTTTTTGTGGGCATCTAATTCTTACAAATGGATGATGGTATTTTTATTTCTTAACCTAAATATCTATTGAATCTATTATAGAGGTTCAAAATGAATCACTGTAAACCATGTGCTACACCTTACCAATCAAGAGTAAAGTTGACTAAAGAGTGTTACTCTTCGAAATTTGATACTACTATCTATAGGAAACTTGTTGGGAGCCTTACTTATTTAACTCAAAATAGACTTGATATTACCTTTTCTACTAGTGCGGTCTTTAGGTTAATGTAGGATTTGAGGGAAATCCATTTAAAGGAAACAAAGAGGATTGCTTGTTATATCAATGGTACTTGTCAACTTGGTATAAACTATTGTAGTAATCATATGAATCAATTAGTTGAATACAATGAATCATATTGGGTTGAAGATGGAGATGATAGGAAATCCACATTTGGCTATGTGTTTCACCTTGGCTCTCGACCCATATTCTAGTCTTGTAAACATAGAAGGTGGTATCTCTTTGACCACAGGTGCACTTAATTCCAACACAAAGGAAATGTGGATTCATAATCTCACACATGAGCTCGAATTTCCCATCGAAGAATCAATTGTAGTGTGTTGTGACAATCAAAGTGTGATACAAGTAGTTGAGAGTCTTATTTATGACAGTAAGATGAATCATGTGGAACTTCATGCTCTTTATTTGAGGTAGTTGGTATATGACACTATTATATCTCTTTTTTATTATGGGATAGATGATTAGATCCCTAATATCTTTTCAAAACCTTTAACAAAAGCTAAGTTTGTGAAACTTTGGGTTATGTTTGGGCTTTAGGCAGTCACAATTATGGGGGGGTGTTAGAACAATATGTTCATCACAAATCTAAATATTTTGGACATAGTTAGTTGTAAATAAAGAGTTTCTTAGAAATTCGAATAGGGAGTTGATTAGATGGTTGGGTCAACCAAGGCACTAGTGTGCAAGTCAGAGTAGAAAAGGAGTATGGTGCATGCTCTAGTCAATACAATTTGGCTATGTCCTCCTCATTTTAAGGTAGTTAGTTATAATTTGGGGTTATCTATATATGGTCCAATGGATTGATCAATCAATGAAATGAGCTTATGAACTGTAACATTCCTCAGCCCAATTGAGGACCATTACTATGCAGAAAACACATACAAACAAAAATTTTCTGCTAACTGATCATGCAGCTTACTAGCTACAAGAAAACATACGGTTTTCACCAATTGATGATACCATGAACTAGATGCATCTACAACATTCTAAAATAAACATAAAATGTAGCTATTAAAATCAAATACAACGACATATAAATTGTTCTCAGACACAGAGTTAATACAAAGCAATTAAACTCATAAGGCAACAAAAAATCAAGATAAAACACATATCTTTTAAAAACGGTTGTGTAACCAGATGATTGGGAAATATGTTCCAACCAAACATAGAATTTTTGTTCCAAATATCAACATCAAGTCACCCCTGAGCTGGGGCTAACAATCCAAAAAACAAGGAGGTCTCTCATTGTCCACTTATATCTCAAAAAATCCCACAACCCACTAGTATTCTCCCATAGCTATCTCGATTTTCCACCAACTCTCTTCCTCTTGACCTGTCGAACCCAAGGAATGTACCCCTTCACTGATATCAGTCTCTTGGACATCCCATCAATTTATCAAGGTCTCTCTAGCACAATTAACTAGGAGTCTCTTGATTGGGAAACTCAAGGGAGGTCACTGTTAGGAAACTACTAGGAAAAGTAGAAGAAAACACTTGTTGTTACAGTGCAACTCACACATCAATTCACTCTTCAGGCCTAAAAAACTCATCTCTTCAATATTCTGCTCCAAATACATTTCATAATTTTCCCTCCATGGTTGCTCCAGATCCAAGCTCTTCTTTTCTTCTCTCTGCTTCTTGTTCATGCAAAAACATTGACTGTTTAAAACTGTTGTAACTACCCATATGGATTTCCTCTCCTTTTGATTTCTTTATTGACTCACACACTTCCCCAAACCGATTGTACTCAATCCCCATGCTCCCAATAACTATGGGATGTGACTTATCACACCCACCCTCTTACATGCATTCGATGATTGGCTTTGGGAACACTCAATCATAAAGTAGAAGGTTCATATACCAATAGTAATTTTAGAAAGTGGGTTGAATTAATATACATGGTTAATTCCCCCTTGTACCCCTCTTAGAAATTATCCTAGACCCTCCCCTCTCTTGTGGATTAATCATCCCCCTTCTCTATCCATATCCTCTAACAACTAACATCACATTTTATTGTTAAAATTTAGAAATACAATTTTCATATACATCACTTGGTCATAGCCACACATTATATCTAGATTAAGCATTAATTAAATTGGGGATTATAGCGGGGACATTACATTCCCCCTCCCCTACAATTGTGCTATGTCCTCGGTGCACATTATGTTGGAATACTGAGAGGGGGGGGAGGGTGAATCAGTATGAGCACTTTGATCACTTTTAAGTACTTTCAATCACAATGTATAATAAGAGCATATAAACATTAACTTGATTAGTTACCATTTAACAATTTATCATGTATGTAGTATATCATCAAAAATATAAATGAACAATGCATAGTAAAATAATCACAGATACACAGTACACCAACATTTACGTGGAAAACCAATGTGGGAGAAAAACACATAATATTTTTCTTATATGTAAATTCATAGGAAGCACGAACTTCCCAATTTTCCAACTCCAACTGGAAGGAGGTTCCAACCCCCTAATTCTCATGCTCCAACTCCCTAATTTACCAGCTACAACTAGAAGGAGGCTTCAACCCCCTAGTTTATAGACTCTGACCTGAAGGAAGCTCCAACTCACTGATTCTCTGGTACCAACCAGAAGGATTCTACAACCTCCTTTCCTTGCCCCGTCCTATTGCCATGAAATATAAAAGTAGACCAACCATTCACTACCACATCAACCTGTCACTGGGCTGATATACCACCATTTTCATTGTCAACTTGTCACCACAACCTGTCACTATCAACCTCATCAACCAAACTGAATCTATTCACATATATCAATCACCGAGAACAACTCTCAACCATATGCACAATATCACAAAGATGCGCATCAACCAAAACAACTCACAACCATCACCAAGATGTGCTTCTAGATCATATACCAAAATCACTAAGATGTCCTCTTACCAATGAACCAATATATGTATGCCACATCATCCATAAACCATGAACCATGTATTATTCACAACAAACTATGTGTCAAAACATCATTGATATAAAACCAACCAAATGTCCAACATGCACATCAACCATGTGCCACAAAATGCATCAACATATATGCCATTGTATCCTAGATATGCACCAGTAACATGCCTCAACATATCTACCTCAAACAACATGTATAATACATCCAATATTTACCACAAGACATATACACAAAAATCCCCAAGTCATGCCTCAAGCATGCTCCACAAGATCACCAAGATGCAACTTCAAACTAAGCATATAAAAATACCTATGATCCTGTAGATAAATTTGTGTATGTGATCACAGACTTGGAGACCTTCCTCAACTTAAGCAATGAGAGAATAACATCTTAATCAACCTTTACCTCAGTCTCACGGGACTAGTTTTGGACTAGTCACAAACCCTAACTTTCAACAAGCATAACTTTGTACCTATAATGAATAAATGTGTGAAACTTGTACCTGACTTTCTTTAGTATGTCTTCTGAAATTCCTCCAAGTTTCACTCTTGAATCATTCATGAAAAGGAGTTATAGAGAAAATGCGAGACCTTGTTGAATTCTTTCCTATTCTATAGAGCTAACTTGTACGACATGCCATGTGCTCAATATTTGATATCTTATTTTGAAACTCACACAAAAAAAACTAGTTTTAAATTGGTATCACATAATTTGGATTCTCCATGAAGAAGTTATGACTTTTTTTACCTGGAACACCTGTTTAAAACTAGTTTTCGGACTAGTCAAAAGCCCTATCTTTCACAGAGTGTATATCCAAACATACAATGACCAAGAAGCTAAAATTTGTATCATAGGTACCTTGATATGTCTTCTCAATAGAATCTAATTTTAGCTATCTGAATCATTCTATAAAAAAATTTATAGCGAAAATGGTAAGATTTCCTGTAAATAACATACCTTAGAACACATCATCAAAAGACTTCATCCTCCCTTGGATTTTCGGCCTCCTTTACTTCACATTCCCTCTAAAATTCACCTCAGATATCCATGTTTACCTCAGTCACTTATAAATATTCAATATACTCAATATGTGCTAATAGGTTTCTCTTGAAGTCTTATTTATACTTCCCAAGTGACTTCCTTTAGGGGCTACCTTGTAACTATTTTACCCCTTTTCCTTATTCTAGGGATAACCCACATTCTTGTTGCAACTACTTTACCCATAATTAGTAAACTCATAATTTCTTTGTTACAACTACTTTACCCATAATTAATTTCTTGCTGCAACCACTTTGACTAGAAAACTTTTTGTTACAACTACTTTACCCATAATTAATTTCTTGTTGCAACCACTTGACTAGAAAAGTTTTTGTTACAACTGCTTTACCCATAATTAATTTATTGTTGCAACCACTTTGACTAGTCAAACTTTTTTATGACCTTCTAGGGGATTCTAGATTATTCTTGAGGGTCCTCCAACTTTACAGAGCCATATCTCCTCAATCGTGAGGAACTACGTGGCGTACCATATATCACTTGAAATGCCATGACATGTACTATCCATCTATTATATAATTACCTTCAAGTACACTAACCTTCATGTCTTTATTCCTCGATCAAATACGGGTTCCATGACCATACCGTTGGGGCTACCATAATTCGCTACCGAACTTCTTCAAGTGCATCCAACAAAACTATTGACATCAAATGACATGAATGAAAACTAAATCACCATCAATCTCAATCATGCAAATGGAAATAAACTATCCAACGATCTCTTCCACGTCTCTAGGGCTTCCTAACTTCTCCAGGGGTTGACATCAATCTTCAAGGGTTGACATCAATGACAACCAATTGTCCAACAATCTCCCCCTTTGTCATTCATGGAAACACTAATAATCATGTTCATGCTCCTCATGGAAACACTAATGAAATTCATTGATTGAAACACTCATACTCATGCTCATGCTCCTCCTGTGACCATCACTCACTTGTAACTATGCCATTTTTCTCTTCTCTCTTATGCCATTGTTATTTTCTCTCCCCCTTTGAAATCAATGGAAAAGGGTATCTCCTTTTGGGGCCACTCCCCCTTGTCTCTATGCTTCTGATCTTTCTCTATGTTTCATTTCTTGTGTTCTTTCTCTTACTTCCCCTTTTATATCTTGGGGAAAAGGGTAAATCTCTATCTGGGGATGCTCCCCATGTCTGAGCTTTCCTTGGTGCTACTCCCCCTATCTTCACTCTTTTGATCTCTTCTTTGACTATTTCTCTCCCCTTGACTTCTTTGCAAGATATCGTGTAGATCAAATGTAGTTCTTCCAGTACCTACTTCCTTTTGGAGTTTTTTCCCATTAGTGATTCCTCATGTAAATCACTACCATATATAAAAGAATTCAAAATTTAAGCATTCAAATATTTCATTATCAAAATCATCCAATTGTCTTTGAGTTAGTCTCTGAATCAATATCTAAACCACTTTTTGAACCACTTTTTGAATCAATTTGTGAATCAATCTCTGAGTTAGTTTCTGAACCAATCTATCCTGAACTCATGCTCTCATCCACTGACATATATCTGTCCAATCCTACCAAGTGTCTTTCGAATCCATTTGTGTCCATGTGACCCATACTATTCATGACTCTACTACTCAATTGTCCACAATGTTGACCCATATCTCACTTCAATATTCTGAAGATTTCTCTGAATCCGTTCCAATTGATCATCACATACCTGCATCTCAAAATGAAACAACTATACCCACTAGTTTGCTCAACTGCAAATCAAACTCTACAAATATGCAATGTTCTGCAAAAAATATATTCCTGTCTAAATATGTCATCTATGAATCTTTGCATAAAAAAGTGTACCAATGATATTCCTTGTGTCTGTCAACTGATCTTCTACATACCTATATGGATATTTGTTTTGAAACATGTTCCTTAACCAACTAATCTGTCATAGGACATCCTATACCTCTGCCATTGAACCACTCTGAATCAAACATCTGTAACACCACTGTAAAACACTTCATGTTGTCTGAAGGATAGATATATGAACTATAATAGTTGTTTCATAAACTCTCCCTATTCAATATTCATATTTCCTGGGAGTCTCCAAGTCAGATGGCTCAGAACAATGGAGGAATCCACCCTAATGCAGAGTAGTCTTCTTCGTCTGTGGATCCATCATATTCCTAAATTTTGACACTTTCTTCCCGAATTCTAACATCTTCCCTCTTGCATGTATATTCATCATGATCTTGTACTACTATGTATCCTGAGAGTGCGATTTCTGGGACCTGTTCTTCCTTTATCTTCTCTGCATTATGATCTTGCATTGCTGTAGATTCTGACAATACGATCCTTGAGACTTGTTTTTCTTTCAATTGATTTTCTAGTCTTTCTCATACTATTGCAAATATTGCGATCTTTGGGACCTGTTCTTCATTCATATGATCTTCTTGTCTTTCTTTTCTTTTCCAAACCTTCTTATACCTATTATCAATGTTTTCTTTCATGGATGGCTCTATCATGATTTTTCAATTTCGAGCTATGTGACCATAATTGTGTCATTTATAACATTCAATATTGCGAGGAGCCACATAAGCACTACTTTCTCGGGCATTTCTTCCATATCCTATGTAGTCTACAACTTTATGTCCAAATTTAGTACAATAAAAATAGTAACCATAAAATAAACTTTGATACCTGGGAGTAGATGATCCTCTCTGTGATGTAGTCCTTCTGAATTCATTCCTTAGCTGATCATGATCATAGTTGAATCTTATTTTTTTTCTAAAAGTATATGGTCTCCTTTAAAAGGTATCATTCCTCTTGGACTCTTAACCTTTTCTTCATTCTTCCTTTCTGGAAACTTGGAGTACTTTTCTTCAACTGGTTGTGTGGGGCTTCTAGTTTCTTCAACATTCTTGATGTGGCTTGGATCTTGTTTGTATGAAGTCTCGTGAATGTGTTCAAAACCTCTTTTTTATAGTACTGGGGAGTTTTTTAATTTCTTGTTAAGCTTCTCAACTTCAATTCTCAATAAGACGACTTCTTCTTCGAGCTTATTACAATCTTCTTCCTTTTTAGACATATGAATCCTCATAACTTATTTTGTTCTTTTTTATTCATCAAGTTGAGTCTTCAAGGAGATGACTTCTTCTTCAAGTTTTCTTTCTTGTCGACCTAATTCTACTTCAATCTTATTTAGATCCTTAGTTCTTTCCTTCAGATGATCTGTCAAAATATTTTCTCTCTTATGTGCTTCTTTTCGTTGTGCTATTAGTTCGGCTTCCAAACAATGCTTCTATTCCAACTGAATTTTGTATCTTCCTTCAATCCTTCTGGCTTCTTTTGCTTTGACTTCTTTAGAGTTGACACTTTGAGATTCCTTCTCGATCAATTTTGCTTCATGATTCTTTTCCTTTTCAATATCAGGATTGTCTTCTATTTCATTGGGATTTTTTGTCTCATCACTTCCAATCTTCAAATAAGGGCATTCAATTTCAATATGTCATACTTATTCACAATTAAAGAAACAATACTCACCTCTGTTGACTTCTTGATCATCTGAGTTGTCACTTGCTTCATTTTATTTTGTTCCTTTCCTTGCGTAAATATCTTGTAGGTTGTCCCAAAGCTCTTTGGCTAATGCAAACTGTCCCACTTTTTTTTTTATTGAATCGGGTAATCCTTCCATGATAAAATCCACTGTTATCTTGTTGTTCCTTTTCAATTCCTTCTTGGTTGCAACCTTTAGAGAATTATTTGTAGTTGTGTACCCTGTCACAAATGATCGCCAAATATCACATCCCTGTACCTATAAAAATGTTTTCATTCTGTTGCTCCATATTTCATATTTCATACCATTTTGACCATTGAATTGTGGTACTTCCATATTATACATATAAGTGATTTCCATGATCTACCTTCCAATGGTTAAACTGTTTCCTAAAGGAACCTTTCTCTGATACCAATTGTTGGAATATTGATAGGGGGGTGAATCAATATGATCACTTTTATTACTTTTAATCATTTTCAATCACAATGTATAATCAGAGCATATAAACATTAACTTGATCAGTTACCATTCAACAATTTATCATCTATGTTCAGTATATCATGAGCAATATAAATCAACAATGCATAGTAAAATACACAGATACACAGTGCACCAAGATTTAGGTGGAAACTCAATGTAGGAGAAAACCACCGAAATCTTTTCTTATATGTAAGAAGAAATACATTCATAGGAAGCACCAAATTCCCAATTTTCCAGCTCCAACCCCCAAATTCGCAGACTCCAACCTGAAGGAAGATCCAACTCCCTGATTTACCAGCTACAACTGGAAGCAGTCTCCAACCCCCTATTTTATAGGCTATGACCTGAAGGAATCTCCAACTCTCTGATTCTTCGGCACCAACCAGAAGGAGCCTACAACCTCCTTTCCTTGCCCTATCATGTCTCCCTGAAATATAAATGTAGACCAACTTGTCAATGCCACATCAACCTATCATTGTCCCTGTCACTGGATTGACATACCATCATTGTCACTGTTAACCTGTCACCACAACCTGTCATTGTCAACCTCATCAACCAAACCATATCTAATTGTTGAAATAATGTAACTACGAAGAGCATTCTTATTATTTTGTTATTGGATTAAATCCCCATTGTGGATTAATCATGTTATTATTATTATTGGATTAAATCCCCATTGAGGATTAATCATGTCATTATTAATATTATTGTTATTAGATTAATCATGTCATTATTAATATTATTGTTATTAGATTAATCCCCATTGAGGATTAATCAGGTAGGTAATTGTATAAGGACCAAATCCCCTTTTGCGGATTGGTCATCGGACAATTACAAAGTGTAGAATAAGAAGTTGGCCCCAACAGTTATAATGAAAGGGCCATAAATAATTAAAGGTGTGTTTACCCACCCAGAGTGAGAGGTCGGCCTTGCCATATGGTGACTCTTCACACGTGCCAGATTGATATAAATAAGAGGCTAGCGCCTCACTTCTTACACACACTTCACTTGCTCATTCTCTTATGAGGCAAGTTGCATTTACAAGTTGGTGAGAGGAGAAGAAGGGTGGCACATCTCTTGAGGAGGAATTTTCTGTATTGGTTGAGTTATCTCTTGAACATTGTATAAGCTATTTATGATAAGGAAGTTGTTGCTGGGTTTTCTTCCCCTAGAGGGTTTCCCAGGATAAATGCTGTGTCTCTTGTGGATGTGTATTTCTCAGTGATCTTGTTCTTATTATGCTCTTATCTTATGAAATGAAAATAACTATAATAATGGCATAAACATTAACATGGTTTCAGAGCCAACATGAAGAAAGCACAATCTGCAAGAGGAAAAACGTCACTGTTACCGGACCCCAAAATTAGGGTTTTGAAAAAGTGAGTGTTTTCAGCACTCTATCACCCTAGAAAGTTGTGCCCTCCCCCAAGGATCAATTTGGCACCTAGAGCGCACCTTTTTAGTGGCTAGATCCTCTGGAAAGTGAAACCCTAGTTTCACAAAGTACCAGAAAACCAGAAAACCAGAGTACCAGAAGTACCAGAAGTACCAGAGTACCAGAAGTACCAGAAAACCAGAA
>JASDQU010101548.1:487448-498747 GCA_032191745.1 Picea mariana
TATTAAATAAGGCCCACTATGGTAGTTAGATATAATAAATGGGTAATTAGATATAATGAATGTAAGAGGACTTCTTAGAAGGTTCTACTTCTAGAAGATTCCTCCTCTAGAATGTTATAAGGTGATGGTAGCACTATATAATGGGGTTCAAGCAATGTAATAGGATATGAAGAGAAATATTGTATTCGGAGCGGTAGATCAATAGGAGGAATCTCCCTCGAAGAGGCAAGTGAACAAGAGAGGATCCCTTCCATAATAGGATCCATTGTACGGTGTTGTCCTACCTCAAGGGTTTGATAGTAATAAAGGATATTTTTCATATTGTTCTTGTATATCTGTTGTGGTTCTTTTTTATTTAGTTTTTGGTTCTTAACAAGTGGTATCAAAGCACTTTCCTTGGCAAACATTGTGGGAAAATATTTTTTATTTTTGCAGAATTGTTTTTTGGAGAAAAAAAAAAGAGGGTCGTGACATTCCAGAAATTTTCGGTATATTTTTGTGAAAAAAATTGAAAAACCAGGTTGTATATCTGATTTCCTCTCATAAAAACACCCAATTTGAAAAACAAAATCGTCTGAAACGGAGTCCAGGAAGTCAAGATATTGAAGTTTTTAAATCTGCGATTTTTAAGGTTTTTTTTTGCGAATGGCGGCGCGATTGTTTTTTATTTTTGTAGCATATGGAGGCCTAATTTTCCAAAACAAATTACATATTTTAGTTCCTCTCACAATTTCACCGAATTTCAAAAAACAAATCAGCCAAAATAGAGTTTGGGAAGTGAAGTTATGAGCATTTTAACTTTAACAGTTTTTCAGGGTTTTTCCGGAAAATGCCGCGATTTTCTACAGTAAGTTATTGTTCTATTTTTTGGGTTTTTTCATGAAGGTTGTGGGACCAAAGAGTTCGTAGGGTTCTCATATGGATATTTCCTCTCAAACCCTCAAATAAATTCTTGAGGCATTCAAATCTCAATTGTATGACACATTGTGTGACACATTGCATGACAGATTGCATGACCTTGCAGATGGCCTCAATGATAGTTTTTGTAGTAATCAAGATTCATTCGATAGAATGCATGAGAGATTTATTATGGTGGACATCAGAGATGAATATAATCAAGAAATATATTCTTGGTGTGATTTTGAGGCCGATTGTGATGATTAGTATATGGATAGTTGTCATTTTTGGGATGACAATCACTTCCATCTTTTATTTGATGATTCTACTCCACCTTTTGTAGAGAACATCAATGTGACACATCAATACCTATTTATGATTACCAATGTCCAGCCTGCATATTCTACAATGGTATTGTTCCTTCTAGATTCAGCTTTGACCCTTTCCCACTATGTGGATGGATATTCTTATTTGGATCCACATGATAGGTGTCAATATTGGGAGCATCATTTTCAGTTGGTTATTGGGTGTCGATATCTTCAGTGTGGAGTTCACGTGAGAAATTGGACATGGGACCCTAGGTTACAATGGCGGTTGGACTACTTCAGCATGGTGGCTTCCATTTCTCAATGGGACCTTGGTTCTCTAGTCTACTTCAGCACTATGGTCCACACTTATCCATGGGACCCTAGTATATGGTTGTACATCAAACATTGAGGACAAAGCTTTCATAAGGGGGATGTAATGTAAGGTAGCTAGAGAGGTAGTGGGGGGGCCCAGAGGTCCCATAGTGATAATAGTGGAGGCCATTCAATGTAAGGTGGACTAGATCCACTATATTATTAAATAAGGCCCACTATGGTAGTTAGATATAATAAATGGATAATTAGATATAATGAATGTAAGAGGACTTCTTAGAATGTTCTACTTCTAGAAGATTCATCCTCTAGAATGTTCTTAGGTGATGGTAGCACTATATAATGAGGTTCAAACAATGTAATAGGATATGAAGAGAAATATTGTATTTGGAGCGGTAGCTCAATAGGAGGATGCCCCCTCAAAGAGGCAAGTGAACAGGAGAGGATCCCTTCCATAATAGGATCCATTGTATGATGTTGCCCTACCTCAAGGGTTTGATAGTAATAAAGAAGATTTTGCATATTGTTCTTGTATATCTGTTGTGTTTCTTTTGTATTCAATCTTTGGTTCTTAACAGGCTCATGAGGAGAGTCATGAAACTCTTACTTAAAAAGATGAAAATTTCAGAAAATCTTTTTATGATATGAAAGAAATGGTGGAAGTTTTATTTGAAGAAATAAATGCAAGGTTGCAAGGTGAAAGCTCAAATCCTCCAAACAGTAAGGAAGATAGTGGTGATAAAACTCCAAAAGGAAATGGAGGGAATGGTGATACTCCACCTCCTTCACCTCCATCTTCGAATTCTTCTACCATTTCACAACCATCTCCAAATTCTCCAAAGGAACATGGTAAAATCCCTCCACAAACTTCTTTGCTTAAACTTGATATTAGGTTTGAATTTCCTATGTACAATGGAGAGGTAAATGTTGAGAAATTGGAAAGTGCAACACTCATTTGGTGGGAAGCCAAAACTCAAGAGGACATGAAGAAACATGGTAAAGTTTTATCCTTTTGGAATGATTTTATTGTTGCACTTAAAATACAATTTTATCCATTAGCCTACATGAATAAATCTATTATGGATTGGAAAAAATTTAGACACGCTAAAGGGAAATGTGTGCAAAGCTACACTCAATAATTTAGAAGAAGAGCTTTGATTTTGGGTATAGATTTATCTTCTCAAGAAACTTTACTCAAATACATTGGAGGATTGCATAACTACTTGAGGCACACAATACTTATGTTTAACCCTAAAAATATAGATGAAGTTTGCGTACAGGAAACTCATTTGGAGGCAAGAGGGAAGAAATTAGCCATTTGTTAAGGGAGACAGGGGAAAGAGGAAATTCAAAGGAACTGGAAGAAAGAATGCTCTAGTCAAGAAAGAGGGAGAGAAAATCTCATGTAAACACTGTTCAAAAGATGGCCGTGATGAAGACCATTGTTGGAAACTTCATCCTGAAATGAGACCCAAAAAGTTCAGCCATAAGGGGAAACCAAAAAATACTACAACTACACAACATGATTTAGGTTCCGATTCAAGAGATGAAACAAAAATTACAGCCATGGGTTTTCAAGGTAAGGATTCTATTACAAGTACTAGTTCTTGAAGTAGTAGTAGCCTCAATGAAACTCAACATGAAAAGGAAAGAATAGAGCTTTTCCACATAAGGGTTATTTGAAAGCATACCAAGATAGATACTGGATCTCAAGCAAACCTCATATCTGAAAACATTGTTAAGAAATTTCATTTGGAAACTAATCCACATCCTAAACCATATCCTCTAGGATGGATATGTGACAATGCCAAATTGCATGTGACAAAAAGATGTAAACTTAGATTTTCCATCACTGCAAACTTTATAGATGAGGTAAAGCTTGATGTTATTTCATTGGATATTTGTGGTATTGTGTTGGGAAGCCCATATTTATATGATAGGAGAGAAATATTTCATCGTCATCAAAACAAGTATCATTTGTTTAAAAATGGAGTTGAGTAAATTGTTAGAGAACATACAAAGAAGTTGAATTTGTCACTTGTAAATGTTGGAAAAATGAAGAGATTAGTCAATGCCAGTAAGAACTTTGTCCTATTGATGATAAAACACAAAGAAAATGTTGAAAAAGAAGCTTTCCAAGGTTGCGATGAAAGTTGAAATCTGATTTAAATGAGGTTATTAACCAATATGATGAGATGTTTCAGGGACCAAAAGGATTTCCTCCAAAAAAGGGTATTCAACATGAGATACAACTACAGCAAGATTGTCCTCTTCCAAACATTGGTATGTACAGGATGTCAGTCATGGAGAATGTTAAAATTAAGAAACAAATCCAAGAGTTGCTTGACAAAGGGGTTATCATGAAGAGCACATCACCATGTGAATCACCAATTGTTTTAGTGCCAAAGAAATATGGTACATGGCACATGTGTGTAGATTTCAGAGCCTTGAACAAGATTACAGTAAAGAATCGTTATCCTCTTCTTAGAATTCATTATTTTCTTGATCAATTGCATTGGCATAGGGGCAGACCCAAGGTTCAACGCTTCAACATCGCACCAACAAAATCCTAACTATCAGCCCTTTCGGCAACACCTGTGAAGCAAATCAAGTCTCACTCGAGGTAGAGGTAGGGGGGGTTGAAGGACTCGGGTGTCTACAACCGATATGGGACATAGATCTATGATTACAACACTTAACAGAGCACTTAACCAATAACATGCATTAGATCTTAAACCTTATTCACATCACGAGTTAAACCCTTATTACAGATCAACGCAGTAATAATCAACATTAAGCACATCCAATCATTTAGCACATAGCATCAACTCAGATCTGGCATTCATCATACATAATCACTAAGCATCCATAGATCTATCTATCATACATCAAGATCAGTGTACTAAGAAGATAAATAAATAAACAATATGAACAACATCGCACAAAGCACATCAACATAGGATATATGTGGTTCACCCCAGTGTGGGGCTATGTCCACCAACTCTTCTTCTTCTCTATTATTCTTCAAGCCTTATACATTCTTATGCTCCTATGCATAAAGCCACATAGCTCAACTTCACACTGGACAGGTGATCTGCGCATGACGCACTAGATCCACCTTCCTCAAAACCAGGTCAAAGAAAAGAGCCAATTCCTCAATAGCACAAAGCCTTACATACAAAATCTATGCACAAAGAGACTTACATTCCCTTGCACTGAGCCAAATACAAGTCTTTGCATATAGCTAACACTTACACACACTTTTTGCACTAAGCTAATCATAAGTAACTAAGTTATTACATCTCTTAGCTATATATTTATACATTTACAATGAGGCCTAAACATGGGTAAACCCATGGGCCAACATCCCATACCCATTACATAAACCCTAATAACCCAAAAAGCCCACAAAACGAGTGAGATTCCACGATCTCAGCTCTACCTAGGCACTCCATCTTTGACCAGCCTGTCGAAGTCCCAAAAATGGTCAAACATGACCAATGTTATCTCAAAACTTGGTCAAGGTCCAACAAGCCCCCAACACTCACCTGTGACTCGTCCTGAGTCACTTAAATATAGGCAGGGCCACTTTGAAGGCCTCGAGCTTAGCTTGATCTGCCTTGACTTGCTACTTCACTAGAACCTCCTGCTCGACGAACTCCCGAATGACTTGCTCAGTAACAGGCCCTTCCAGGCATTGTTCCACTGTCACAACCAGTTGGTCTAGCTGAGAGCCTTGTCCAACTTCTTCAAAAATTGTGCAGGCTTCATCCAGCACTGGATGGAGCCTTTGTGTCACTTCCATAACCTTTCTCTGGATAGCAGTAACTTGTTCCCAGACTACACATTTGTTGGCACAAGGGAAGACCCAGGGTTCAACGCTTCAAAAATGCACCAACAAAACCCTAACTACCGGCCCTTTCGAAAACACCTGCGAAGCAAATGAAGTCTCACCTAAGGTAGAGGTAAGGTTGGTTGTAGAACTCATATGTTTGCAGCCTAGCTGGGACATAGATCTATAATTAAACCACTCTAAAAAATCACTTAGCAATTAGCATTCATCAATACTTAACCCTTATTCACATCGCAGATCCAAACCCTAATTATAGCACAACGCAGTATTCAACCAGATCTAACACATATAAGAACTTAGCATATGGAAAGAGATCATATCTAGCATTCATTCACATCACTAAGCACTTAATCTATCATACCAAGTTCATCTAAACATTCATTACTCCACTAAGCTTAAATCATATGAAAAATATAACAACCATAATGCACAAAGCAACCATAACACAAGATATACGCGGTTCACCCCAGTGTGGGGCTACATCCACCAACTCTTCTCTTCTTTATTATCTTCTATCAATATTCTACAATAACAGAGCTTAAAAACCCTATTCCACATAGGATGGGAGATCTGTGCGCACCTCTCCAGGTCCTCCTTCCCTGAGTTAGGTCACATTGCAAGCCTTCTTACATAGTCTGCATAGAAGCTTCTTACAATCACTTGCACTTATCGTTGCAAGTCTTAACACATAGTAAGCATAAAGCCTTTGCACTCACATGGATAAAAATCTAGCCCTTAGCATCTTGGCCTCTTCTTACATCGCCTAGCTATCTATTTGTACATTACAAAATGAGCCTAAACATGGGCAAACCCATGCCCCGACATCCCATACCCGTTACATAAACCCTAAACTCAAAAGTGCCCTAAAAAAGGGTCGAGATCTCGTGAGCTCCACTTTTCCTTGTGCTTCGTCTTTGACCAGCTTTTCCAAGTCCCAAAAATGGTCAAACTTGACCAATGTTATCCAAAAATTGGTTGAGGGCCAACATGCCCCCAACACTCACCTGTGACTCATCCCGAGTCACTCTGCTCTGGGTAAATCTGCCTCAATCTTGGCTCGAGATACTTCGCCAGAGCCTCCTGATCGATGAAATCCTAAATAAATGCCTCGGTCATAGGTCCTTCCAAGTCTTGTTTGACTACAGTGACTATTTATTCTAGTTGTACTCCTCGTCCTTCAATCTCCTAAAAAAGTAGGCAAGCTGCATCCTGGACTGGTTAGAACTTCTGAGTCACTTCCATGACTTTTCTCTTTATGGCATGGACCTGTTGCTAAGCCGTGAATTGTTCTTGGGATATTTTCATTCGCTCAACCACTGACAATGGCTTCAACTACGCTTGTACTATTGTTGCTTTCTTCTTTGCTTCCTGGAGCTGCGACTCTAGTGTCTTTAGTTCAGGGTCCTCGGTAAGGAGTTCATAATTCTGTGCACTTTGACTGCTAAGTTGTTTACATTCCAAGGCTAATGACTTGATTCTCTAGATTGCCCTTTAGGTGGTTTCTTCTTGCTGGTGTTGGACTTCCTGCAGAGTGCTTGGTACTTCTTGTAACTCCAATTCTGCTACTCTTTGTTGAAGTTGTTGGATGGCTGCAGCAAGCTTCGCTACTTGACTCTCCACTGGGTTTTATTCTATCTATTCTATGCCTATCACAGAGAGAAGTGATCTGTTGACTACTTCTTTAACTCCAACCTGCTCTGTGAGCAATTGTTCTTTATCTTTCTGGATCTGTACTTTATCCTCTTCGAACTTGATTTGGAGGTTGTCCTTCTCTTGTTGTGCAACTCAGCGTTTCTCTATGAATTCCTCTTGTGCTTGCTTTAGGGCCACGGTGGCATGTTCATTTTCTTCCTATACATGACAAAGGTGAGCTTCGGTCGCATCAACTATTCTGCGGGTTTGGGCAGGATCATCTCCCAACGATGTTTCCTCTGATGGTGGGGGCACAGTGGACACTATGCGACTAGAGTGAAGGGATTGTTGTACTCTCAGTTCTACTTCAATTATTTCGTACATGGTTTCTTGTTTTGCTTCATTTCTCTACAAAATATCTTCTAAGGCATCTGATACAGCTGTGATAATGAAGTTGAAGTCATCGACTGTTAGTACAGTCTGCAACTTCAGCCTACTAGATTTGGACTTCTTACGTGATATAGGTTTCGTTGGGGAAACCTTTATTTTCCTAGATCTCTCTATGTCATTAGGGGGATTTTGTGGCGGTGTTACCTCACCCTGATTCTACTTGTCTTATTCCCCTTCTTTTTTTTCTTTGTCCACTTCATCATCTCCTCCTCTGCTAGGTGAATCTGATACAATTTCTTCTGATGTGATGTGTATTTCCTATACATCTTCCTTCCTTTTCTTCCTACTACTGTTGGGTGCATTGTACTCTTCGCGAGTAACCATCGGACTTCCAATGATGTCAGGGTCAGACAGTTCTGTGTGGTTAACTGGCACCAAGATTTCTTTAGGTTGCTCCTTGTTGATTTCCTCTATGTCCTCCTCGACGATCTTGTAATAGGACTGAATCTCTTCTTTATGTTCGTCTCTACGTGCAGTAATATATATAAAATACCTAACTGCATGAAACTTTTCAAATGGTATAAACTTGTCCAGGGTGTTCGGCATCATATGAGGGAAGACTCAATATCCCTCTTTAACTGCAAGTAATAGGTATGGAACACCGCGCTCGACTACCATTGTTTCCCCATATCGCTCGAATACCAGAGTGTGGTGAACTTTGCAGCTAGTGGCTCGAACAGTTCAATGTCAGGGAAGGTCACTCCTTTCGGCATCTCCCAAGCAATGAACATGATGAGGATCAATAGCCAGCTAAAATGGAACTCATAGCCCTGATCCTGAGCTTTGTGGAAGTCTTGTTCCAACTAGTTGATGGGGTAACTCACCCAGTTCATTTGTAATCCTTCCACGCATTTTCCTACAAGGTCAACAATGAACCCCGTGACCTACGTGGGTCTATTCTTTCTTACTATCTCACCAACGATCAACTGGAAATCTAGGCGCACTGTGCCATTATGGATGGAGGCTACCTTGTAGCCTCACTTCCCCTTCTCTACATCACCATAGGTGTCTTTAATCTTCTTTCCTAGGGCACGATCTGCAACCTTCCCTAGATAAACTTCTTGTGGGTCTTCTCCTTGCATGCTCAATCCGGTGATCCTATGGATCAGTGCCGAATCAACGATGATACGCCTTTCTAGCCATAGGTAATTTCCATGGAAACATGATAGAAGGAGTTTAACGTACACGTTAACCTCCTAATGCCTTTGAAAATGTGGTTTCTTCATCACGGTCAAGATAGTGGACCTCGTGATGTCCATAGTCCATGGCTAGGGAATGATCTTCAACTTCTTCCCCTTGGTCTTGGTCAAATATTTGTGAGGTGTGAGCATGCCATAGCTCTTGCGGTCTCCTAGGTTATAGTGACTGATCTCCAAGGTTGGAATCCTCTCCAACTACGGTCTGACTGCTTGTATTCCCTTTGGGAGGTACGCAGTGCTGACTGTGTAGTCGAAGTCCCTCGAGACACTGTCATGACTCACCATGCCAGACAGGGGTGGGATGTAGTCGGGTAGGATGGATGGGATTAGCTTCACATTTGCCAAGTCATCATGATGCTTGGTTCTTTTCTCGGTCACATCTCGGGATGGTCTAGATCCACGAGTAGTCGATGAGGAGGCTTGCACTCCTCTTGTCGATGAGGCTTGGATGCCTGCGGACATCACCTTATCAGCCATGAGGTCTATTAGAATATCTCCGATGAATTTTTTTGCTGCGCTAATTTCGTCTGACATGCACACTCGAGATCTGATATCTCAGGTCAGTGAACATCACTCAATGTAACAGAATGGATGGCGAGGTCTCAATGATCACTGTAAAAAAGAAACTAATTATGTATGGGCTTGGATAATCACAATTGGAAAAAGTGTTCTTGGTGAAATTCTCGATGGGATAAATAGATATTATTGTAACAGAGTCTTCCAATGGGCAGGAACGCCTCAATCAATGCAGTTTCATCCATTATGGTGCAGTCCCAACGGTTCAAGGGTGAACATTCTGTCAATAACTATGTTTCTAGCCATTCTGGAGCATCGTTCTAATAGTCATAATGCCTCCAACAGTCACATTTCTTCGTTGTGGTGAAGTGCCAATATTCGCTATACTAATATTCTGACGGAATTCGGGTTATGGAAACCTTCATTTTGTGAAGTCTTCCCTGGAACTTCTTGCAATTTTTCTAACTTTTCTCTCTTCTTACTAAACTTTCTGGCCTTCTTTCTTGTGATCTGAACCACTGGTTTCCTCTTTCTATTATCGTTCTTATCTCCTCTTGGCATGATAACTTCACACTATGGAGGGTCTTTCATAGGTTTCAAGGGTAATACTTCTTCTCTTTCTGGGGTAGGTTTTCTACTTTCTTGTACAGACAGGTGTCTCCAATCTTCATGTGTCATTTCAACTTCGACATCCATATCTTTGATCCTTAGAAGATTCGAGTGGTTCTCTTTTTATTCCAGTAAGTGCGCTATTCTCCTAGCCATGAAATCTCTTAGTTCTTTCTTTTTCTATTTTATATCCTTCTCTTCTTGTTTCCTTCATATCTGATCTTTCTCAATCCAGGTTTTTCCTAGCAAGATAGAAAATGGGGTGTTGTTCTCAAAAAATTCAATGATCTCAAATTCTTCTTCTGTCAAAGTGCCATGAGCACTCATAGATGTCTGGGTAAGTCTTCCACATAGGGTTATCAACTTTCCTCTAAATAATCTTATTCCTCCTAATGAAGGAACCATAACATGCTTTCCCAAAATTTCCCAAGTTCTTTCTGTCATGATATTCATACGTGTTTCCTCATCCAGGACACAGTCTATGTCGAAGTCTCCTATTCTATTTTGTATGTACTCTTTCTCTTTTAAGACCTCTGATAAGTTGATATCTATGTGATTTTTTAGGGTTTCTTTCATCTGTAGGAATAGAGTCTCTGATTCTTTCCGGAGTTCTATCATATCCTTAGTTTCTTGGCTTGTCTCATAGTTTTCTTGTCTCATATTCATGTTTTCAACTTTTGCAATCATTCTAGGGAAATCCCAAAATTCATGGTCCATAGATTACAGAAAAGACACTAGGACCTCTACGAAGGCATTCCTTAGCAATATGTCTCGGTCTTCTGCAACTATAGCAAAGAGTTAATATTCTCTTTCTTTTAAATGATCCCCAACCTTTCCTGTGCTGCGCACTAGAATCACAGTAACTAACCTACAAAAAATTATTTCTAGGATCCTGCATCCATTTGTTAGTCCAAACATTCTTTCTATGGATAGGGATAACATAACTTTCATTATTTCTATTAGATCTGTTAACTGCCAAAAACGCACCAGCATTTTGAAAGAAATATGCCTAATCTTGTAGGGAAATTTTGACTAGCTTCCCTAACTCCAAATCCAAATCTGATTGCACAATTGGAAAGATTATGATCTGTAGATGAAAATCGACTATTTGAACGTGCAAAACGAACATTCCACGGCTGAGAAAATTGATTTTTCCCAAAGGCAATTTTTGCTGGAAATTTTGACTTTCGGTGGTTTAGGCGAACAGAACGACTGTTCATTAACCACCGAAAGCTGCGTTTTCGGTGGTTAATTCACACAGAAAATGTGCCAGTCAACCACCGAAAGTGACTGTGTGCATAATTTGAGAAAGTTTTTACACAGGTCGAAGGTTTTCGAGATGAAATGATATGGAACCTTTTCCAATACGTGTCTTATGAATTATCTCACTCATTCCAGCATCTATTTTTGGTCTATGATGAAGAAAAGAACGATTTCAAAGGTAAAAGGGTAATTTCCTTTGAACTAAAAGACAAGTTATCCTGCCATCTCAATCAATTCGACTT
>JASDQU010101548.1:508741-521160 GCA_032191745.1 Picea mariana
GAATTGTCATCTTCTTATTTGGCTCATGAATTCGAATTGAATGATCTCTTACTATCTTGTATGACCCTGCATGTCAATGTACTTGGTTATCTAGAATAGTGTTCTTCATACCCCATTCCAAATTACTGCATCTGATTATTGGTTTCTAAAAGCACTGGCTCATTCGAATGCATGACAAGTTGTTCTTCTCATTAGCCATCCTCAGTTATCCCATTGATCCACACACATTGATTATTGATTTCTTAAGTTACCAAGCATCCTTAGCTTACAACCCTAAGGAGTTTCTTAGAGTGATAACAGAAGCCACTCTTTGTCTTTGCTGACCTAGAGTCAACTTGTTGTTTTCTTCTCCTTTATCTAACCGAGTGAAAACTTTTGTGAGGAAATCCAAAGGTTTGTGAACCTTTTCATTTGGTATTTGAGGGAAACTTTCTTTCATTTCTCTTTTGTTTGAGGTTTTTTGGTTCTTGTTTACAAATTTGGTCATTTTTGTCCTTCTTGTCTATTTGATGACGAGAGAGTATTTTTTGTTTTGTGTGAAGTTTGCTTCTAATTGTTTAATATTGAAGATTGATTGAGATTTAGAAGTTTTGCATATGATTATCATTCACATATAAGAAAAAGAACATATTTTAGTGATTGGTTTGGATATTAGAAGGCATTTCTGAAATTTTTAGCATTGCATTGGATTTCATTTAGAAACACTTGTATGAGGACATTGCATCTTAGTGTTTGATAGTGAAAACAACTTTCTCTCTTTCCCTTAAATATCCATTCATTGAAATAAATGCTTGCTTATCATCTTCTTGTGAATTTTTTGGATTTGACTCATCATACCATCAGTTTCATTATCATACACCCTTTGAGTAAATAATAGCCATAAAATCAACACTAATTAAAAATTATCTAGAACATTTTTTGTTTTTAGGATCTTACACAAACATTAGACTAGGATTAGCACTTTGGATTAGGCTGTGAGTACAACTCTCCAAAGTTTTAAAAACAAACATTAGAATCCTGAGATAGGGAGAGTCAAATCCAATTGTCGCATAGGCTTTCTGGGATCCCCCTCTCACAAAGGGGTTACGCATGAGGTCGCATTCGGGTGAGTTACAGATATTATACCTCTGTGGTTCAACTGTTTGTAGTGGTTGGATCGTATATTGGGGGTCACTTGAAGTCATACCCATGATTATGTGTGGGAGACTCTCGATTTGATTTTAGACTAGTTATCCTGCCCATATGATCAGATCAAACTATCGACTGCAGCCGTTCAGGGGATAATTATGAGTTGGTGTCCTTAGTTGCCATAATCCTTAGGTACTTACATGAGGTGACAGTGAAGGGAAGTCTCACTGTACCTGGGACAAACATTGGTCAAACTCACTCGGGCTCCTTGGAGGGTAAATCCATAATTACTGCGTGGAAGCTTACACTAAGGTGAAAGTCTATTAAGTAGGTCTCCATTGTAATTGTTCCACCATATCCTAGCCCCTTCTTGAATTGATCATGCGACGTTGGATTTCATCACCAACTAGTATGATCATCGAGAGAAGTCTTGTTTGCTTGGTTTTGATTCCTATATTTTATTAGTTTATGTTGTTTCTTTTTGTTATTTGGCCCTAGATTTTCAGCATGTACTATTATTCTCCAAAATTGAGCCTGTAGATGATAAAGGCCTTCGCCGATTGTGTAGGATGCAAGAGATATGTTCGGAAGCCTACTAACCCTTACCTCCTAACCCTCCAGAAGACAACTACTGTGGAGAGGTAGAAAATCAGTCTGACACTGGGAGTATTGTTACTCCTACCTTAGACAATTCAGAAGAAGTTTTAGTTATGATTGAGAATCCCATTCCTCTCACTACATCTGTGTCGGTAACCCCTCTCGAACCACTTTTTCTTCATTTATACTTCCTTGGGAAAGTCATCGATGAAGAGGTCCCACAGTTACCTGAGAGAGATTTTACTGAAACATATATGGGATCCACAGAACCAAACTTTGGTGATGATTATAGGACTTATGTTCATCCTACCACTACAGTATATATAAATCCCACACCTGCTCGTTGTGTATGGAGGAATTCATCAGGACACGATCTCTATAAGCATTTCAAATAATTTTGACAACCCTTTAATCCTCATGACCCTCCTGTTGAAAGTGGGCCATATGGTCAAACAATGAATCACCCCATCGATCAGGTCATTAAACCTACTATTACATTGGCACAATTCTATCCTAATGCTGGACTCATCACCTCTACTCATTCACAAGGCACTTCAATCCCTACCCCTGCTTTTACAAACTTTCACTCTACATCTCCACATGCTCTGCACGATCTTGCTGGGACATCGTTTCACCCAAGAATGTAGAACCTTTCCAACCAAATACAACCAACTAGAGGGAAACCACCATCTAGCAGACCTATCCCTCCTAGAAGACCATCATCCTATGGTGGACCCACCCCTCCCGGGGGACAACCCCCTTTTCATGTTCCTCTAGGAGGATAACCTCCCTTTGCCATTCATACCATGGTCGTTAATCCACCGTTGGCAGAGGGGAAACCTTCATTTGTTGGAATACCTTCAAAATCCTAGGGAGTATATTTAGGAGGCACATTTACAAAACCCACATTGGGGGGAACTCATATCATAACCCACAAGGAGGAGTATCAAATCATGTTCCTTCCAGACCATCTTATGGACAACCTTATCCGGGTGGCATCCCAAACACCGCCTGGAGTCCTCAAGGGAAGAAACCTTATCCTCCCCATGGGTCTAATCTGTATCCACCTCCAGGATCTACTTCTTACCCTCGTCAAGGGCACAATGTTCATCCTCTTTTTGGGCAAAAAAATCACCTGACTTATAATGCTCAGAACCCACCGGGTTATGCAAATGTTTCTCAGCCATCATCGAATCCTATTTATCCTGGTCAGCAACAACCGTATGTAGGAGGGCCTATTGGTTACAGCTATCCACCTAACCCATTTTATGGTCCTACTAGTGTTCCCATGCCACACCAGTATCATCCAAAAATTAACCGACAACTACCTTTCCTTGCAACTCTGGATCTCCCAGACTTGTCTCGGTTAACTAATGATCCTATTTTTCATTCATCGGTTTGGCCAGTTATTCCAGCTAAACTTCCTTCTGATATTCTGAAATTTTCTAGAGAATCTGGCAAAGATCCACATAACCATGTGATGACTTTTCATTTGTGGTTTTCATCAAACTCCCTCATGGATGATTCTATACGTTTGTGTCTTTTCCAACGAACACTTACAGGCTCAGCAACAAAGTGGTATATTGAACTACCACGTGCTTCTTTTCATGATTTCAACTCCCTTGCAATGTCTTTCCTCACGCACTTTCAACTACCTATTCACTACGAGATGGATACTGAACTTTTGAACTCCCTTCATCAAACTGACTCTGTGCATATCTCTGACCATATTCATGAGTGGAGACGACGGTGAAGGATGATCAAGGTAATCGTTCCTGACATATTATTGGTGGAATGGTTCACTAAATCACTTTTACCCCTGATCACTCGCAATGTTGCTATGGGTGGCATGGTCACCAAGGAAGAAACCATTGCTCAGGCTCAGTACTTAGATTTGATTTTTTCACAATATGGTACTTTGTATGTTTTGCTTCCAAATGTTGCTCGAGCTAATACCGATCCATCCAATCGTCATCCTCATCTCATGTAGACGGTGTTATCGGTTCCATCAAAACTCAATATACTTCCCACTCGACCACACTCTCCTCTCCCTCCCCCCAAACTCAAATCTTTGAGGTGAATGCAGTTCAATTTTCCCCTTCACAATAATTCAAAGGTAAGAAGAAGACAAAAAATAAATAAAAAAATACTAATAACAATGAACAACCAAAAAATCAAGATCAAACAGCTGCTACCGAAAATCAACCACAATGGAAACTGAAATTCCTGTGTATCTTTTGTGGTGATGATCACTACACTCGAGACTATCCACATTGCAATGAAGTGGCCAAACTTTTCCAGGGAAATTCACAACCCACTGTGCTTACTCAGCCTTTTCCACAGCAACAATCCATGGTTTCTCAAGCCCCCTCTCCTGGGGGAATTTCTAGCCATCCTCATGATGAGGCCTTGACGAGTGCACATATTTATATTTTTAATGGGATTAACTTGACTACTCGCTCTAAGACATACAACACACCGGTAACCCTAACAAAGGAAAGGTCCCTAATGGTACTAGTACTTTATCGGATCCATCACTGTCCTCCGTTAGTCCTCCATCAGTTAATCCTTTATCTAGACCACTTCAGATTGAGAAACCTATGTTTGAATCTATATTACACCCTCCTAAGAGAACTATCTGCAAAGCTACCCTTATTCCTAGTTCACATGTCGCCCATAACTACAACATTTTTGAATATTTGTCTCAAGCACTGTGTGCTATGTCTGCGTTAGAAGTTCTACAACACTTCCCAGTCAACGTAGAATGCTCTTGGCCACTATTGGCACTATTGATCCCGAGTCTTCCAACCATATCATGTTTAACCTAGACAATTATGTGTCTCGACTCTCCCATCAACCTGCTTTCCAAGTTTATGTTGTTGTTCACAATCAACAAATCCATCGAACTATTCTAGATGAGGGAGCCTCAACATGTGTCATGTCTTTAGCATGTTGGAAAGGTTTAAAATCACCCACACTTAATAAATCCCCAACGATGTTATGTGCATTCAATGGGCGAGGTTTTCATCCCCATGGGATTTTACAGTCCCTGCCCATCCAATTGGGTGGAAAAACTGTCATTCTTGATATCGAGGTGGTCAATGCTCCCCTCGATTACAACTTGTTACTTGGAAGAAGTTGGTTTTATTCTATGATTGTCATTACCTCATCGGGCTTTTGATGTGTACAATTTCCTCATCAGGGAAAAATTGTCACTGTTGATCAGTTAGATTTCTACAGGACTGATGCTCGCGCTCCTGCTACCAACAACATTCCTTTCTTGGGAGACCATAAGATCACATATGAAAGCATTGGTGTTGGCTTACTGAAATATTCTAGCCTCATGGGTACCTTCCCTACACCACTTCCACCGACTACACATCATATTGCCACCGTCGATATGATTTTAACCGTGGCTTATCAATCTTTGAAATCCTCTAACCCTTGGATTGTACCTAGTCCATTGGAATTCGATGCACTAGTTGACACCGTGCCACTTAATCCAGCCAAAACATCATACATTTATATCCAATTCTCTTCTCCCTCTTCGTATGACCAACATCTATTAGCACCCGATAGTTACTCAATGTCATCCTAGTTAAGTTCCTTGTCATTTGCGATCGACTACATTTCCCCAATTTTTCCCTCGGATGAATCTATTATGGAAATTTTGAGCATTGACGATCCTCCTCAGGATGATTACCATCATCGATCCTCTTTTCTTCCCCCTCACGAATAAATTTGGGAAGATATACAGTCTATCTCTCCTCCTGATGTTGATTTTCCACCGTCTCCCATGCCTTCAACTTCCGACGACTTGGATCCGGTCATTGACATGGTGATCTCTTCGGTAGGGCTATTGGAGCCTGATCTCCTTACCCTTGTTGCGACACTCAACATGTGTTCCTTTCAGAGTGATTTTCTTCCATCCAGTGAAGATCTCTTAGAAGCCATGACCAAGTTTTGTCCCTTAACGTGGTGTCCTTCCAGAGCATTATTCTCTTGGAAGCCATGATCAAGCAGATTCAATGAGCATAGTTTCTCTTCTCTGTAGCAAGCTCATTAAAAAATGAAACTGAGGTCATGAGAATATTTTCTCTTCTCTGTAGCAATATCGTTAAAAAATGAAACAGAATCTTTGAGCATAGTTTTCCTCTCTGTAGCAAGCTCGTTAAAAAATGAAACAACAATATAGGGATTGAACCTGGTACCCTGAGCATAGTTCTTTTCCTATGTGAAGATCGTTAAAAAATGAAACAACCACCTCTTTTGAACCTTCATTTCATCCACTCTTATCCCTTTTCTCCATCTAGTAGAGAAATTGGTGACAACCTCAAAGTCGGTGAATGAATTGAAGCTTGGAGCCTGGAGGGCATGTCTCCAGCCTTTGATGATCATTATGGAGTTAATCTCCCAAATTTCAAGATGGGGGCATACCAAGCTTAGTCTTTGTTCTTTCTCGTGCTCATAAATACATGAGAATGAAACCAGGTAAAATTTTATCTATTTTTCAGACTCGCATGGATAAACGAAAAAGGAACCCCTTGGAGTCTTCTTCGAGCTCTTTTCAAACTCTCTAAACATGAAAAGATTGTTGAGTGATCTTGCTTCCTTTCCCACTCGTTAAAAGTTTTTAAAGGGCATCTTTCTAGTGATAATTTATCTCTTTCTTGACCTCGCAAGACTAATATTACGAAAAAAGACCACATTGGAGTCATCTTTAAGTTGTTTTCAGACTCTCTAAATATGAAAAACCACTGAGTTTACCTTCTCTGGACTAGTTAAACAATCATACATTGAAGGACCCATATGGGATCGAACCCTTACTTCTTCCAGTTCATTAAACAAAGGAAGAGGAACTTACCAAAGGTGATTTATATCGAGCATGTGTTACCCTCCTTGAGCTCGTTAAATTAAAAAGAAGTACTCATCTATCTGGATGGGGGAAAAATTGAAAGAAGCAAACCGAGCAGTTTTTTGAGAACACTAACAGTAGCTCTTACGGTCGCCCTTGAACACAACACTTTGTCTTTGCACACATTTTAATCTTCCAAACCTCTACATTGAGTCAATCCTCCAAGTTTCTTTTACTCCTTTGGGTCACCTGATGAAAGTCACTATATCCACTGCATTATCGTGTTTTGGTCCATGTCAAGTTTCTATTGTTCTGTCTCAGTGTTCAAGGGAAGTATCTTCCTCGAGAGTCAGCCATCACAAATATCATGTTTCAATACCCATGTCAGTCCATATTCATTTGATCCACCATTTACATCTCTGTGTCAGTTTTTTTTTGTTGATGGGGTATACATCAAGGCCCTCCTTCGACAAGTCTATTCCTGTCAAATTCAACACATTATCCAGGAACTAGACTTAGAAACCAGTTAGTACCTTGGTACCTGCATGCCTCAATGGTAGGCCTCCTTGTGTCTGACAGTGGGTTTACATCATTGACCTCTGATCGGATGATTCTACGGATGTTCGACTTCAGCTCATCTATTCACATTCATTGGAATGTACTAGAGTACCTTGGGAATCATTGACATCAATGGTGATCTCCCTCGTGCTTATTAACGGTTTACATCATTGACCGATAATCAAGTGGTTTCTTCCATGTTCGACATCAAGACATCTATTCACATGGTTAGATTCATACTACATTGGGATCGCTAAAAAGAACCTGGGTTGGGTTTTTACTCTTATGTATACTTTTCCCAAGTTGCAAAGGAGTTCTTTTGAACTATGACACATATACTATTACATAGATCCACTTTGTATTGGTCATGGCTATGTCTTGTCATCTCGTAGATCCACTATCTATTCTTTGTGGCTACGATCAACTCAAGTCATAGGAGTATAGATCCACATTGTATCTGCAATGGCTATACCATTTTGTCAATATAATTATGGATCCGCAGTGTATTTTATGGCAGACATACCTAAAAAGTGTTTATCACTCAAGCATAGGTATGCCTGCCTTGGGTTTTGAAACATGTCATAATATTTGTTTGGTGGTTGTGTGCAACTTTTTCTGGTTTCTCTACGTCCATACCCTTTTTTGAAAAAGTCTACAAAGTACTTTATTCATCATCGTCTTCTAATTAATACTTTGGGGGGAAATCTGTTACACCTCAAAATTACTCACTTGGATAGTGTCGCAAGTGTCAACATTACAAGTGTTGTAAGTGTCGCATCTTGACTATAATTGTTGTAGGTGTCACAAACATCATACTACCATATTGCATATTTCATGCCCCTAACGACATCATAAATACACTTAAGAAATCTCAAAGGTTAGTTTGGAAGAAGAGAAATCACTTGACAGGAAGTACAAGCCTTTTTCCATTAGAAAAACCACTCAAAAACTGAATTTTGGAGAGGAGCACTCCCAAACCCACTGTCAGGGAGTGATGATGCTCCCTAAGCCTCTTTGGGGGAGTGCTTGAGCACTCTCTGCACCCTTTTGGGGGAGCACTACCCTTTTTTTAGCAAATTCTAGGTTTGTTGAGGCAAATAAGGGAAGAATCCCTCAATTCCTGAAGGTAGTTGGATTCGAATAGATGGTCAAGTCATGATCTTAGGAGAGATCCTCAACTAAAGGAGAAGAATCCTCAACTCATCCCAAATATCTCTCAAGTGGTTGAACCTCTCCAAGTTTATATGAGGAGGCCTTCTCATGGTGGAAGGTACAAGGAATCTTGAGAATTATACCTAACTTATGATCTCATAAGAAGGTATTGACAATGGAGACTAGAGATTGATACTAAAATTATGATCCTATAAGTGGTATTGACAGAAGACAATGGAGATGTGAAACTTATGATCTCATGAGTGATATATCATCAAAGAAATCAGTGTATATTACATGAGAAAAGGGGTTGGACAAGGAGAACTGGAAGAAGTTGTTGCACCTTCATCCAAAGGATTGTAAGTACTTTTACTTGTTCTCATTAATAATCAATTATTGGCTTGTTTCTTTCAAACTTGTGCTTGTTCCATATGATTTTGTCTGCACTAAATGGATCAATGATTGAGCTAATCTTAGTAGAATAGGAAGTCCATTGTATCTTTGTTTGTTTTACAGGACCTATCGGGGAGCTCAAGATCGAAGCTCAGCCAGGACTTTGCAAGGAAAAACATCGCTAACAAGGTACATATATTTCTCCTTCTCTTTCATTTATTAGCTTGGTTAGATCTAAAAGGAATTCAGTGTCCACGTTAAGAACTTTTCTGTCTTGGCCTTAGGAGTCTAGAGACCAAGATAGAATCCACTTGTCCACAGGGGGATTCACCTACAACAGATGTTCTCCTCTATTACTTCACCCTCAACCTGCATATGAAAATTGTGTTGCAGAAATGTATTGAAGAGAGGGTTTTACCTCTTCTTATATAGGCTGAAGAGGGGAATCTTGAAATAGTAACCTGATTGCATGCATTAAACATAACTCAGCTTCATACTTTAGTTTGAACTTAGAACTATACTTGAGATTGGTTACAAATCATCTTTACACTTTAGTTCGAAGTTAGAACTAGACTTGAGACTGACATGCTTTAGTTCAAACTTGGAACTAGACTTAAGACTTTAGTTGCAACTCAACATTACACTTAGTTCTAAAATAGAACTAGAATCAAGAATTTAGTTGCAACTCAACATTACACATTAGTTCTAAAATAGAACTAGACTCAAGACTTTAGTTGCAACTCAACATTACTAAAATAGAACTAGACTCAAGACTTTATTTGCAACTCAACATTACTAAAATAGAACTAGACTCAAGACTTTAGTTGCAACTCAACATTACTAAAATAGAACTAGACTCAAGACTTTAGTTGCAACTCAACATTACACTTTAGTTCTAACATAGAACTAGACTCAAGACTTTAGCTACAACTCTTGACAAGGCAATTTGAAATTCTCTTCATGGTGGATAATGTTTACACGTGCCAACGCACTAGATCAATACAATTACATCATTTGCAATATTAGGAATATCATTTGTTTCTAGCTCATAGGAATTTTACATTCAACCTAACTTTTGCTTGATACCTTGACTTTTTCTCATGGCTCACAAGGTTTGACTAGGCTCACAGAGGTTGTATGCATGGATGATTTTAGGGGATAAATTTCGCTCATGGGCTAATTTTCCATGGTTTTTCCATAAACGAGATTCTCTATTTTAAAAATGTTTCGCCCAAATTCTATAGGATAAAATTATTTTACCATAAAAATCACCAAAATTTTATAAAAACTATATAAAATCCTTAGAAATTTTAATATTTTTACAAAAATATCGCCAAACATTTATAGTTGGCATATGAAGGATTAGTAAGATTCGCCAAGGTTTCTACACTTTAAAATAAATTTCCGTCCTTAAAATCATCCCTGGTTGTATGTTCCCCCTGACTTTTTCACTAGTCTGTTTATGCTCACAGAGGTTGTATGTTCCCCCTGACTTTTTCACTAGACTACCTATGCTCATAGAGGTTGTACGTTCCCATTGAATTTTGCATTAGACTCACATAGTATCTCGTTTGTCTTGACTTTTGGTTTGACTCACATAGGTTGTATGTTCCCCCTGGCATTTGTCAATACCTCACAAGACTGGTTGATTCTCCAAATCTACCTGGCTAGCCTCAAGGTGGCCCATATGGCCTCTCATTGGAGAATGACTGTCGATGCTTCCAAATTTAACACTAAAGCCTTTGTAAATATGTCTGCAAGTTTCTCCTTTGATATGCAATGTTGTAGGATGAGTTCTCCAATGTTGACAAGTTTCCAAATGAAGTGATATATCGTGTCAATATGCTTTGTCCTCTTGTCAAAAACATGATTCTTTGATAGTGCAATGGTGGACTTCTTGTCACAATAGATTGTAGTAGTCTCTTCTTGATTATGCATTAGATCCTTCAATATTCTTCACATCCAAATTGCTTGACATGTTGTTTATGTACTTGCTACATACTCTGCTTCTACTAATGAGATTGTCACTATTGGTTGCTTCTTTGCTACCCATGCCACAACTCTTGTTCCAAGATGACATGCATATCCAGATGTGCTCTTTATGTCATCAATGCTTCCTGCAAAATCACTATCTATGTATCCAACCAACTATACATTATTTGAAGTGGAATACAGTATGCCATGATTCATAGTCCCTGTAATGTATCTTAATAACCTTTTTCCTACTTGCCAATGTTAATTCTTTGGTGTATCCATGAATCTAGAGATCATTTGGGGTGACTTCAATGCCAAGAAAATGTTTCATTAACCCCAAGTCCATCTCAAATTCCTTCTTTATTGTTGATTTAAAAATATTAATAGAGAGATTACATGTATAGATCAAATCATCAACATTTAGGCAAACAATCAAGATCTGACCTTGTTCATTGACTTTGGTGTATAGTGTAGGCTCACTAGTGCTTCTTATGAATTCATTTTTTATCATGTATGAATCTATCCTGCTATACCAAGCCCTTGGTGATTGCTTCAATCCATAAAGTGCCTTCTTTAACCTGTAAGCCTTGTCTTCTTGTCCTTTTACTTCATACCCTGGTGGTTGCTGCACATAGACTTCTTCTTCTAAACATCCGTTCAAGAAGGCTGATTTGACATCCATTTGATACACTTTCTAATTATGTTGAGCTACAATAGCTAGTACCATCCTAATTGTGTCAAGTCTTGCTACAGGTGCAAATGTTTCATTGTAATCAACTCCATATTCTTATGCAAATCCTTTAGCTACTAATCTTGCCTTATATTTGTCAACTTCTCCATTTCCCTTATATTTAGTTTTATATACCCATTTCACACCTATGCATTATTTCTCCTTAGGTAAATCAACTAGATCACATGTATCATTTTTCTTAATAGATTCCATTTCTTCATTCATTGAATTAATCCAATGTTCTTCCTTAATTGCATCTTCAAAGTATATAGAATCTTGAGCAAATAAAGAAAAATTGGATTGCAAATATATCCTATCTCCTTGATCATATATTTCTTGCAAGCTTCTAGCCTTTTTGCCTCTTAATCTTGATCTTAGTGATTCAAGTGTAGGATTTGAGTCATAACTTACTTGTGGACTTGATGTTTCCCCTTGCTCAACTTGCCTTTGTGAGTTTTCTTCTTGTGGAATTCTTGATGGTATTCCTCCTTTCTCATTTGATTGTTCTCCTAGACTTTTTTCTCCTTTTTCTTCATATAGTATTCTTGTACCTGTAATTGTCGTGTGTATATTTCCATCCCATGATTCTTCCTCTTTGAATACAACATCTCTAATTACAATGAATTTCTTGGTTATAGGATTAAACAACTTATATGCCTTAGATTGTTCATCATAACCAATAAAAATGCATTTTTCACTTTTATCATCCAATTTACTCCTTGTTTGTTTAGGCACATGTGCATATGCAATGCAACCAAATACTCTAAAATGAGAAACAATATGATGCTTACCGCTCCATGCTTGTTGAGGAATCATGTCCCTCAAAATCTTTGTTGGACTCCTGTTCAATATATAAACTGCACAATCTACTGCTTCATCCCAATATTCATTAGATAGATTATTTCCTTTCAACATACTTCTTGCCTTCTCCATTATTGTACGATTCTTCCATTCTGCAACACCATTTCCTTGAGGTCTATAGCTTGTAATGGACTACTTCTTTATCCCATGATACCTGCAATATGTTGGTTG
>JASDQU010101548.1:521210-544683 GCA_032191745.1 Picea mariana
CAATAAGAAGACCCTGGGTTGATTCATCACTCTTATATGTACTTTTCCCAGGTTGCGAAGGAGTTCTTTTGAACTATGACACATATATTGTTACATAGATCCAATTTGTATATGTCGTGGCTATGTCTTTTCATCTCATAGATCCACTGTGTATTCTTCGTGGCTATGATCAGTTCAGGTCATAGGAGTATAGATCCACATTGTATCTGCGGTGGCTATACCATTTTTTCAATATAATTATGGATCTGCAGTGTATTTTATGGCAGCCATACCTAAAATGTCTTTATCACTCAAGCATAGGTATGTCTGCCTTGGGTTTGAAACATGTCATAATATTTGTTTGATGGCTTTGTGCATATTTTTCCAGTCTCTTTATGTCCATACCCTTGCTCGAAAAAGTCTACAAAGTACTTCATTCATCATCATCTTCTAACTTCATACTTTGGGGGGCAATCTGCTACACCTCAAAATTACTCACTTTGATAGTGTCGCAAGTGTCATCATTACAAGTGTTGTAAGTGTCGCATCTTGTCCGCAAGTGTCGCATATTGACTACAAGTGTTGCAAGTGTCACAAACAATATACTGCCATATTTCATATTTCATGCCTCTAACAAAATCATAAAGACACTTAAGACACCTCAAAGGATGGTTTGGAAGAAGAGAAATCACTTGACAGGAAGTACAAGCCTTTTGCCATTGGAAAAACCACTCAAAAACTGAATTTTGGAGAGGAGCGCTCCCCTACCCACTGTCAGGGAGTGCTGGCACTCCCTGAGCCTATTTGTGGGAGTGTTTGAGCACCCTGTTCACCCTTATGGAGGAGCGCTACCCCTTTTCTGAGCAAATTTTGGGTTTGTTGAGGCAAATTAGGGAAGAATCCCTCAATTCCTGAAGGTGGTTGGATTTGAATAGATGGTCAAGGCATGATCTTAGGGGAGATTCTCAACTTAAGGAGAGGAATCCTAAACTCATCCCAAATATCTCTCAAGTAGTTGGACCTCTCCAAGGTTATATAAAGAGGCCTTCTCATGGTGAAAGGTAGAATAGAGACTAGAGATTGATACCAAACTTATGATCCTATAAGTGGTATTGATAGTACATGGAAAATATTGGAGATGTGAAACTTATGATCTCATGAGTGAGATGCCATCAAATAAATTAGTGTATATTACTTGAGAAAAGGGGTTGGACTAGGAGAATTGGAAGAAGATGCTGCACCTTCATTCAAAGGATTGTAAGTACTTTTACTTGTTCTCATTAATAATCAATGCTTGGCCTGTTTCTATCAAACTTATGCTTGTTCCATATAATTTTGTCTGCAGTAGATGGATCTATGTTTGAGCTAATCTCAGTAGAGTATTAAGTATTTTGTACCTTTTTTTGTTTTACAGGACCTATCAGGGAGCTCAGGATCAAAGATCAGCCAGGACTTTGCAGGGACAAACATCGTTCATAAGGTACATATATTTCTCTTTATCTTTCATTCATTAGCTTGATAAAATGAATTCAGTGTCCATGTTAAGCACTTTCTGTCTTGGCCTTAGGAGTCTAGAGACCAAGAGGGAGTCCACTTGTTTGCAGGGGGATTCACCTACAACATGGGCATACCACCAAGTACAAGTAAAATAATAAGACCCTAGAAAATTTCCTTCTAAATGAGGCAAGGTTAATATGAATGGTTGGTATTTATTTTTGTTTTATGTAATGCACCAACTACATTTATGCATTTTATGAATGATGTATTACTTCCCTTTCTAGTTTCATTTGTAACAGTGTACTTGGATGATACATTAATTTTTATCTCTACTTAGGAATACCATATATCTCATATCTCATGAAAGTGTTAGAAACCATAAAATGGGCTCAACTATGTACAAACATTAAGAAATGTTATTTTTCCCATCAATCCTTGGTGTACTTGGGGTATGTGATTGGTGGAAGAAAACTCAAGATTGATCTTGCAAATATAGAGGTCATCATCAAGTTACCAAATCCTACCAATGTCACTAATGTTAGTGTTAGAAAAATAGGATCATGGGGAAATAAAATAAAAACAAATGCGGAAATAAAACATAGAAGAGACAAAATACAATAGAGACACATATATACATGGTTCATCCAGTGTGGTCTACATCCACCAAAGAAATTTCCAGGTCCTTCCTTTTTATTATCCAACAAATGAAGGGATACAATCTACAACACACCCACTGTAACTTCCTCTTCTTTATCTCATAGTATCCTCTCTTAGAATGAAATATTTGCAATGATACATAGCCACAATAAATTTCCCTCATAAAAGAGGGTTTCCTTATAGGGAAAAAAACCCTAACATAACTTCTACCGTAATATCTTCAACCTTATAATGCATGGTCCATATTTATTATGAAATTACAATATACATTTACAAGGCTTTTTTTATTTCGGGGTCTTCGCCCCCAAATGCCTGCCGAGGGCCCGCTTTCTCCTGAATCCTATAGAGGGGGGAATCCCCCCCTGCAAATTCCCCACGTGGACAAGTGTACATTCTTCTGGGGTATAAATTATTCATGGGGTATAAACAAGACTGAAAAACAAATACCTCTGAATCAGGAAGATAGTCAGGCTCCACAACCAATAGTAGGAGATTTGTGGGTGCCTCATTGTACCTTTATAAGTTTTATATCATCTTTTTCAATTATGGTTGCACCACTCCATGTCATGATATCTAATGGCTAGAGTTTTTGGTGGGTAAATAATCAATAAAAGGATTTTTAAGAACTCAATTGAAAGATTATTCAAGTGCTAATTCTCGCATTGCCCAATTTGCAGAAGCCCTTCGAAATGGAGATATAAATGAGTGTATATGCTATGGGAGTAGACTTGATACACAGAGATAAGATAGTGTGATATGATTATAAAATGTTTCATATTGTATCTCCAACCACCCCATATATGACAAGGAGTTGCATGCCCTAGTGTAATATAGTAAGCAATGGAATCACTATTTGATGGGAAAGGTAACTATCATCCACATAGACCACTATCTACGTGAATATTTGTAGGCTTGGAGTAAGCTTCAACAAATAAGAAACTACAAGTAGACAATTTTTTTTTCATAAATTTCATCTTATCATAAAGTATAAGAAGGGAAGTACCAATAAGTTGGTAGACATGCTTCGGCTAACCACACCCAAGATCATAACTTTGGGTACTCTTATGCACATGAATCGTTTCACCCATGATGCATAGACAAATAAATACATAGAATATGAGGGCTTCAAGTAGGTATTTGAATAGCTACAAGGCCATTTTCATGAAGAAAAAGGTCATAGCAAGGTTGACTGCCATCTCCAAGATGGGTTTCTATACAATTTGGATAAGCCATATGTTCTTAAAGGAGAAATATTGTAACTTATTAGAGAGGCTCACACTTTCGATGTTGTAGGTCATTTGGGTGTTGGGAAAATAATGTCCAACTAACAAAGGTATGTGTATTAGACACAAATGAAAGAAGATGTAGCTTTGTTTATTATAGGATGCATACTTTATTATAAACCTAGTAATAGAAAACAAGCTCTATATCATCCCTTACATGTACTTAATAGGCCATGGGAGAGAATCTCCATGGATTTTATGGGTTGTTTTCTAAGAACCAGACATGTACATGACTATTTATTTGTGGCATTGGACAAGTATAGTAATGTGTGCATTCTCGTTCCTTATAAAAATATCGCCATGGGACAAGATGCAACAATCATGTACTTTGAAAGTGTCTAGATGCACTTAGGATACCAAGGAGCATCATCTTAGACAAACATACTAAATTTCTCAATGCCTTTTGGACTATACTTTTGGAGAAGATGGACACAAAGTTCAATATATCTACAGTTTTCCATCAACAAATGGATGGATAGAAAAAAGTGGTGACAAGACATTGGTTTAGATTTTGAGGGGTTATAATCAGAAGCATATAAGAACATAGTGGAACAATATTTTGATCTATATTCATCACTCTTATAGAAAATCAATTCACACTTCCACCAATACATATTATTTTCAAACTTTCTTTGGATATCTACCAACTTCACCTTTGGATGTTGTATATGGATATCATGGAGGAGGAAGGGAGGAGACCACAAGAGAATTTTTAAAGGATGAAATATTTAGTTACAAGATGAGTTATATCCATTCACATGTATAAGAGACATTGAGAAATTCCTCAGAAAATTACAAGGCCCTACATGACCAGCATAGAATTTAGAAGACCTTCAAGGTAGGACACTGAGTCTAGTTGCACTTGAAAAAACAAAGGATACAAGGTCATGGTAAGAAGATTAAGTATTTTCTATATGGTCCTTTCTAAGTGTTGGAATAGGAAAATTATAATACTACAAACCTAGTGTACCTCCATATATGCACATTTACTTAATAATGAATGTGGAAAATTTGAAAATCTATGAGCCTTCCATGTTATATAAGAAAAATTGAATGCAATTATTACTTATCATAGAATACTTAGCACCAGAAGGTCAGGTAGAGTTACTAAAGGATACAATTTTGTATAAGAATACATGAAAAATATCATGGTAGAAAAAACTCTTGGAAGTTAGGTTAAAAGGGAAACTTCCAAGAAAAACCAAATGGTAATTGAGGGATAAGGTAGAGAAAAACTTTCCACGTCTCCTTTAGTAAAATATTTTGTGGAACAAAATCCTCCCAAAATGGGGAGGTATGATCTAAAATGGATCACTATATCATTTTTCATCCATTTTGGTACTTTTGAGTATAAAAATAGAAGACAAGGATTTCTAGGGCCCACTTTAGAGGTAAACTACACTTCAAAGTAATACCTTCAAAGTGGGTTGATGCCCGCTTTTATTATGTTAAGTTTGAGGTTTTTCTTCAAGTAAGTACTAAAAGACTTTTTTGTTTGAGTACAAATATTACCCGTGAGATGACTCAATAAGACTTAGTCTTCAATCCAATGGATTCAAAATATGTCATCATTCAAAATGGATTGATGTTCTTGTAGATTTTAACCTTGTACAATATTTATTGCAAACAAATTTTTAGTAAAAGAACATAAAAGATACAATGGAAAATATAAACATTACAGCAAGATTTTTCCTCTGGAAAACCAAACCGAGAAAACCAACATATTCTATATTCATTCATGGTATTACATTGTTTACAATACAATATACATATAGGATCCAACAACATCCAAAAATCTAACCCAATGACCTAGATTAGTCAACAACCTTAATTCCTTAACCGGAAATAGAAAACCATCGACAAAGAAACCATGTGCCGAAAAACCACCTAAATATGTGACGTTTCTCGAGGAAGATTTTTGTTTGTTTTATGCCAAAGAATATATAACATACTTAACATTATCCAACTTGTTGTTTTCATTGCATATAGGGGGTTACAGAATCCAAGGCAATAATGCCCATGGATCCTCTACACCAAGAGAACTTCTTAGTGCTCATAGATTTTGTTAATGAATCTGCAACATTCTTCAAAGTGTCCACCTTCATCAACAATACTTTCTTTTCTTGAATCATGTCTCTCACAAAGTGATATTGAATATCAATATGCTTTGTCTTTGAATGATAAGTTGGGTTCTTCGCTAAAAAAATCGCACTCTGTCTGTCACAATCTATCCTTACAGCTTGTTGTACCAACCCAATAGCTAAACAAAATATTTGTAACCATACCGCTTCCTTACTTGCATGAGTGGCTCTGATGTATTCAACTTTTGTAGTTGAAAGTGCCACTACAGCCTGTTTGTTGCTCATCCAACTTATTTCTCCTCCAAACAGGTTAAACACATACCCACTTGTAGATCTCCTACAATCTATATATCCAGTTTAGTATGCATCCACAAAGCCATGTATATCCACCACTCTGTCCAATCCTGGTCTTCCTTGGTAGAAAAATCCATAGCTAGCAGTGCCACACAAATACCTAAAAACTATTTTTATTGTTTTCCAATGCTCCTTCCTTGGTTTTGACATATACCTACTCAAAAATCCCACTACATGTGCAATGTTCAATCTAGTACATACCATTGCATACATAAAAATGCCAAGTGCACTCGCATATGGAACACGATACATGTCCTCCTCCTCTTCCTGTGTCTCGGGACACTGACCCACATATAACTTTACACCAACAAGAATAGGAACCTTGAATGGTTTACATTCCTGCATATTAAACCGCTGTAATATTGTCCAGACATATTTTCTCTGATTTAACCAGAGTTTCCTCTTTTTCCAATATCTTTTAATTTCCATGCCCAAAATGAAATTTGAAGCACTGAGATCCTTCATGTAAAATTTAGAGGACAACTGAGTTTTCACATCTTGGATAATCTCCTTGTTGTTTCCTATCAACAACATGTCATCCACATACAAGACCAAATAAATCAAATGATCACCAATTAATTTAAAATACACAGAGTGATCCTCTTTACTTCTTGCGAAGCCAAGTACCAGCATATAAGTATCAAATTTTTGATACCACATCCTTGGTTATTGTTTTAAACCATACATGGATTTTTTCATCTTGCATACCAACTCCTTCTTTCCCTTCACAACATAACCTTCTGGTTTCTTCATATAGATTTTTTCTTCTAGATCCCCATGTAGTAATTTTGTCTTCACATCCATATGTTCTACTTCAAAATCAAATGCAGCACCAACAGATAACATAAATCTTATGGAGGTTAACTTGGCAACATGAGAAAAAATATCACCAAAATTAATTCCCCCAACTTGGGAATAACCCTTTTCTACTAGTTGAGCTTTGTATTTCTCCACTTTTCCTTCTGCATTAAGCTTCTTTTTAAATACCCATTTGCTTCCAATCGTATTTCTTCTAGTTGACAACTCCAATATAGGTATCAAATTTTTGATACCACATCCTTGGTTATTGTTTTAAACCATACATGGATTTTTTCATCTTGCATACCAACTCCTTCTTTCCCTTCACAACATAACCTTCTGGTTTCTTCATATAGATTTCTTCTTCCAGATCCCCATGTAGTAATTTTGTCTTCGCATCCATCTGTTCTACTTCAAAATCAAATGCAGCACCAACATATAACATAAATCTTATGGAGGTTAACTTGGCAACATGAGAAAAAATATCACCAAAATTAATTCCCCCAACTTGGGAATAGCCCTTTTCTACTAGTCGAGCTTTGTATTTCTCCACTTTTCCTTCTGCATTAAGATTCTTTTTAAATACCCATTTGCTTCCAATCGTATTTCTTCTAGTCGAAAACTCCAATAGATATCAAACCTCATTCTTATCCAAAGATGCCATTTCTTCGTCCATGGCCCTTTTCCAGAGATTTCCATCCTCTAAATCCACCGCCTCCCTGACAGTTCTAGGATCATCATCAGTAATAGATAAAGAAAAATTTGAATGGAAATCAGATGGAGTATATCTTTCTGGTAACCTTCTTTCTCAAACTGATCTCCTCAATACTAGAGTATGAGGACCTTCTTCATCTGATTCATGTTCTTCTGTAGATTCTGACTCATCATCCTTTAAATCAAACTCTATTTTCTCTGGTTCTTCCTTACTTGGTAAGACTTCCTATTTAATAACATCCTTCATTTCTCTAAATACCACATCTTGGCTATAAACTACCTTATTATTTTATGGGTTCCAAATCTTATAACCTTTGAGACCATCTTTATATCCAATAAATATACACTTTTCATCCTTCTTATCTAGCTTACTCATGTTTTCCTTTGGAACATGAACATATGCATCATAGCCAAATACCGTGAGATGTGTGAGAGAAGGTTTCTTACCAGCCCATACCTCTTGTGGAGTCTTGTCATCCAACGCTAATGAGGGTGATATGTTGACTAGGTAACATGCAGTACCCACTGTCTCTACCCAAAATTCTTTCCCTAACCTGACACCACTAAGCATGCACCCTGCTTTTTCCATCATTGTCATGTTCATCGTTTCTGCAACTCCATTCTGCTGAGGTGTATATGGAGTGGTATACTACAATTTTTACATAGTTCTTTAAATTCATTCCCACAGAACTCTCTACCATTATCTGTCCTCAACACCTTAATTCTTTTCTTTGTTTGATTCTCAACAAGATCCTTAAAATCTTTAAACATTTCAAAGACTTTTGATTTCTTCCTGGGGAAATATATCCAAGTATTCCTCGAGAAGTCATCTATAAATGAGACATAGTACACAGATTTTCCCAATGATGGGACTGAGACAGGTCCAAAAACATCACTATGAACTAGCTATAAAATTCCTTCTTCCCTCATTGCACTAGAGGGGAATCTTACTCGATTCTTCTTCCCATATAGACAATGTTCACCTTCAACCATACCTTTACCGTGTAGTAGTTGAAGACTCTTTTCTCTAATATGCCCCCAGTCTTTGATGCCACATCATAACCTTTTTTCCAAAGACTGTAGGAGTTATTTATTCTTCAAATCCAATATCAGTAACAATGGAACTATTACACCCATAACTAATAGTGTTTCCTTGCATCTTATACAAGGTTCCAAACTGAACTCCTTTCAACAACACCATTTCTCCTCGAGCCATCCTGTAGGTTTCCTTTTCAAATATTGTTTTTACCCCTGCATCATCCATTTTTCTTACATAAATCAAATTTCTGTCCAAACCTGGGATGTGCAGAACACCACGCAGTGTTCTAATCCTTCCATCTATGAGCCTCAACTTGACTTTTCCTCATCCTATGATTCTAGTTGCCAAATCATCACGTAAGAAAAAATTACCTCCATCAGACCTTTCATATTCGTAGAACCACTCCCTGTGGGGATTAATATGAAAGGATGCACCAGATTCAACCAACCATGCCTCATGATCTTCATGTGTGCTTCAAGAAGCCAAGTACACATCCCCTGTAGAAGGAGATTATTCAGATCCCTTCTTTTTCTCAACTTTGGATCTACATTTCTTCTTGTAGTGCCCTTATTTTCCACATCTCCAACATACCTTTACAAACTTTCTAGGATATTTAGATCTACCCTTATATTTAGATCTCCCACTTGAGAACTTAGATCTATCTCTTTCTTGGGAATATCTTCTTGCAAATAATGCATCTATGCTCTATCCTTCCATATTTTTCCATCTCATCTCCTCCTACAAAAAGGATGAGACCACTTCATCAAACTTCAAGGAAGTTGTATTACTACCTATTGCCACAACCAGACTATCCCATGATTTTGGTAAAGAACACAGTAAACTAATACATTTATCTTCATCTGAAATTTTAATCTCAACAGATACTAACTGACTTACCATAGTATTGAAGGAGTTCAAATGCTCTTCCACCGAGTCTCCATCTCTTATCTTCCGGTTATACAACTTATTTCTTAGGAATATTTTATTTACTAGGAACTAAGAATGATACAAATTTCCCAAATTATCCCATAAATCCTTGGGTGTAGCTTCCTCTGACACATTCAGTAATATTGAATCTGAGAGACATAGTCGGATTGTGCTCTTTTCCTTCTGATCCAACTTTTTCCAGCCATCTGTTGAAGTTCCTATAGGTGAAGTACCTAGATCTACTGTGATCCATTGATCTCTGTCCACCAACAAATCTTCCATCTTGAGATTCCAAATCTCAAAACTTTTCCCATTAAACTTCTTGATCTCCATCTTCTAATTTCTTTCCATTTCTTTTCACCTGAAAAATCAATACCAAAGATCTCCCACTATAACAAGGCTTATCATAATCCCGAGCCAAACCCTTGACCACAAAGGCATCCCCATAAAGATAACAAATATATGCTACCAAATGTAGATTTTAACCTTGTACAATATTTACTGCAAACAGATTTTCAGTGAAAGAACATAAAATATACAATGGCAAATACAAACATTACACAGAGATTTTTCCCCTGGAAACCCAAACCAGGAAAACTAGCATATTCTATATTCATTCATAGTATTACATTGTTTACAATACAGTATACATATAGAAGTGAGCGACATACAAAACCCTAACCCAATGACCTGGATTAGTCAACAACCCTAATTCCTTAACCAAAAATAGAAAACCATTGGCAAAGAAACCATGTGCAGAAAAACCACCTAAATATGTGACATGTTTCCCTAGGTAGACACTACTACTCATCCAAATAATATAACACATACCCAACATTTCTATTGGGCATATTTAAAATATTCCATCTTGCATAATCGTCTAATGGTCTATCAGGAATATTCAAAAGATGATCTTTCAAAATTGCTCTATGGGTATCTTTTGAGATGGCCTAATGGTGTATTAGGTGGATTTGAAAAATTCCATCTTTGAAAATGGAGTGATGGTCTATTGGGTGGACTCGAAAGATTATCTTTCAAAAGAACCTAGTGGGCATCTTTCAGAAGAGGATCAAAGGAATTTTTTTTTGTGGCTTCAAAGTCCTTCCTTTGAAGAAGGATAATGACCATTAATTTTACTAAAGTTTTTCTTTCAAACTGCCATATCCAAAAGATGACGGTTTCTCTATAGGGTGATGTCGAAATAAGTACCTTTCTTCTTTCAAAATCACTTGATGGTCTATCATGAGCCTTCAAAATATATTCTTTTGAATGATCCAGATGGTCTATTGAGAGAATTTGAAAGAAGCACATACTTTGATGTAGGTTGAAGGAATTTTTTGTTATTGTTTTAATATTAAGTTTTTCTTTCAAAGTGAGTTTGATAGCCATAGAAACGTTTGAATCAATTTATTTGAAATTTAGCCCATGGTCCATCTTGTTTTTGATGGTTCTAAAATAAATTTTAAATGTCCCGATGGTCTATCAAGCAAATTGAAAGACAATCTTTTGAGATGGCCTGATAGTCTGTTAAGAAAATTCAAAACACGATTTTTTGAAGGTGGTCCATGGGCTTCTTTGGAAGAGGATCAATATCCTTATTTTCATTCAAAGGAACATAATTAAAAGAGGCACAATGATTTATTGGGCCAATTTGAAATATGATGTTTCAAAATGATATGATGGTCTATTGAGAAAATTTGAAAGATGATCTTTCAAAAGTGGTCAATGGGCTTCTTTGGAGGAGTCCCGATGGCCTTGTTTTCATTTAAATTTTTTTCTTTCGAACTAGCATATTACAAAGAGGCCCAATGGTCTCTTAGAACAATTTGAAAGATGATTTTTTGAAATGGACTAATGGCCTATCAAGTGGATTTGAAAAATGATGTTTTGAAATGGTCAATGGCCTATCAAAAAGATTCAAAAGATAGTATTTTGAAATGGCCCAATGGTATATCATGTGGTTTTGAAAGATGTTATTTTGAAATTGGTCGATAGGTTTCTTTGCAAGAGGCTTGGTGACCTTTTTTTTTTTTTTTAAGTTTTTATTTCAAAGTAGTTTCTTCAAAATATGACCAATGATCTATAAAATAAATTCAAAGGATGATCTTTTGAAATGGCCCAATGGTCTTGTTGAGGCCACACCAACTCCCCTTTTATTTTTCTTTTAAAAGAAAAAGGAAAGCCCCCCATTACTAAAATTTTATCCCTAATTCCTAATCATATATTATTTTACCCTAATGTTAATTATTTTTCTACCTTGAGGGAGGTGGGGGTTTAAACCTAGTGCTTAGTATTTTGAATGCTCATGTTGTTATGATTTCTAATGAGTAAAGGGATGATTTAATGGGTCTATTCTTCAATTATTTAAGATTATATTTGAAACATCGTTGTTTTAACATATTCTTGACTAATCTGAATTATTTATGTTGTCAAAATACTATTATAAAATATGCTCATCTATTAGTTTTTCTCCCGCGAGATAGATTAAAATTAGTTATAATAGATTAGTTTTCTTTCAATTTAGATTAGATTTAGAATAAATTAGAACTCTTATGGGTGAAATTCATTGTCTTTCCCATTTTTCTTCTTTTAATTTTTAGTGGTAACCATGTCCACATACTAGTAAAAAATGCTACACCAAACGAGAGTAGTTCTGAATGGGACCTGCCATCAGATGTTCTTCCTTGCCTGCTTGACATGTAATTTGGACTTGTCAACGGAAATATTTTTTGAGTCCAGAACAAATCCCCTTTATGTTTTCTTTTACAAGCAAAAGGAAAGGTCCCCCGTACTAAAATTTCAACCCTAATTCCTAATCCTATATTGCTTGACCCTAATGTTAATTATTTTTCTACCTTGAGGGAGGTGGGGGTTTGACATTGATTGATGATTGTATTTAATGGAGGTTTATTATCCATTTTTACCTTATGATTCCAAATGTATTCATGATTTTTCTTGATCTACGATGTTTCATTGACATTTGTATGATGGAACTGACACATTATCTTCAAAACTTTTGCAGATTCTGAGGTGCCTGATTATTCTATGTGGTTGTAGGGTTTGATGTTCTACTTGTATATTTTAACCTTGTGCAATTATTTACTACAAACATATTTTTAATAAAAGAACAAAAAATATACAATAGAAAATACACACATTACACAGATATTTTTCCCCTAGAAACCCAAATCGAGGAAACCATCATATTCTATATTCATTCACTTCTTAAATTGTTTACAATACAATATACATATAGGATCCCGTAGCATCCAAAACCCTAATCCAATAACCCAAATTAGTTAACAACACTAATTCCTTAACCGGAAATAGAAAACCATCGGCGAAAACCACGTGCTGAAAAACCATGCAAAGAATATAATACATACCCAACATTCTCCCACTTGTTGTTTTCTTGGCATACAAGGGACTACAAGGTTACATAGTCACCAATCTAGGGCATCAATGCCCATATATCCTCTACACCAAGAGAACTTCTCATTTCCCATAGAGTTTGTTAATGAATTTGCAACATTCCACCTTCAACAACAACACCTTGTTTCCTTCAACCATTTCTCTTACAAAATGATATTGAACATCAATATGATATTTATTTGAATGATAAGTTGGGTTCTTCGCTACAAAAATTTCACTCTGACTATCAAAATCTATCCTTATAGCTTATTCTACCAACCCATTACCTGAACACAATATTTTTAACCATATTTCTTCCTTTCTTGCATGAGTGGCTATCGTGTATTTAGATTTTGTAGTTGAAAGTGCCACTGTAGACCATCTTCTGCTCATCCAATTGATTGCTCCTCCAAACATGTTAAACACATACCCTCTTGCATATCTTCTACGATCCAGATCTCCATCCCAATATGCATCCACAAATACATATATGTCCAGCACTCTGTCCAAACCTAGTCTTCCTTGGGAGCACAATCCATAAATAGTAGTGCCACGCAAATGCCTAAAAATTATGTTTACTGTTGTCCATTGATCCTTCCTTGGTTTTGACATATAGATCCTAAAAACTCCTACTGCATGTGAATTTTCCAGTCTAGTATAGACCATTGCATACATAAAACTACCATCTGCACTTGAATATGGAACACGAGACCTATCCTCATCTTCTTCCTATGTCTTGGGACACTGATCCACAGATAAATTTACACCTATAGGAATAGGGACCCTGACTAGTTTACATTCTTCCATATTAAACCCATGCAATATGGTCTTGACATATTTCCTTCTATTTAACCATAGTTTCCTATTTTCCTGATCTCTTTTAATTTACATTCCCAAAATGAAATTTGTAGAACCAAGATCCTTCATGTCAAATTTAGAGGACATGTGATTTTTCACATCCTAGATAATCTCCTTGTTGTTTCCTATCAACAACATGTCATCGACATACAAGACCAAATAAATCAAATGATCACCAATTAATTTGAAATACACGTAATGATCATCTCTTCTTCTTGCGAAGCCAAGACCCAATATAAAAGTATCAATTTTTTGATACCACATCCTTGGTGATTGTTGTAAGCCAGACAGGGATGTCTTCAGCTTGCATACCAACTCCTTATTTCCCTTCACAACAAATCCTTCTGGCTACTTCATGTATATTTCTTCTTCTAGATCCCCTTGTAGGAATGTTGTCCTCACATCCATCTATTCTACTTCAAAATCAAATGCAACAACAACATATAACAGAAATATAATAGAGTTTAACTTGGCAACATGAAAAAAAATATCACCAAAATCAATTCCCTTAACCTGGGAATAACCCTTTTCTACTAATTGAGATTTATATTTCTCCACTTTCCCTTGTACATTCAACTTCCTTTTAAATATTTATTTGTTTCCAATGGGATTTCTTCTAGTCAGAAAATCCACTAGATCCCAAGCCTCATTCTTATCCAAGGTTATCATTTCCTAAACCATGGCCTTTTTCCAGAGTTTTCCATCCTATGAATCCACTTCCTCCCTAATAGTCCTAAGATCATCATCAATAATATACAAATCAAAATTTGAATAGAAATCAGGTGGACTATACCTTTCTGGTACCCTTTTCTCTCGAACTGATATCCTCAATACTGGAGTATGGGGATCTTCTTATTCTAATTCTTTTTTAATGGAGAGTCTGATTCATCATCCTTTAAGTCAAAATATTTCTTCTTTGGTTCTTCCTTACTTGGTAGGACTTCCCGTTTGACAACATATTTCATTTCTTTGAATACCACATCTCAGCTATACACAACCTTCTTAGTTTCTGGGTTCCAAAGCTTATAACCTTTGAGACCATATTTATGCCCAATAAAGATACACTTTTCATCCTTCTTATATATCTTACTCCTATTTTCCTTTGGAAAATGAACATAGGACTCACAAACAAATACCTTGATATGTGTGAGAGAGGGTTTCTTACCAGTCCATATAACCTTGTGTGGAGTCTTGTCATCCAGTGTTGATGAGGGTTATTGATTGAACAAGTAACATGAAGTACCCACTGCCTCTGCCCAAAATTATTTCCCTAACCTGGCACCACTAAGAATGCACCTTGATTCTTCCATCAACGTCATGTTCATCCTTTCTGTAACTCCATTCCACTGAGGTGTATAAGGAGTAGTCTTGTTCCTTTCTATAATGCATTTCTTACAGAATTATTCAAATTCAGTTGCGCAGAATTCTCCACCATTTTCCGTCCTTAGCACCTTAATTATTTTCTCTATTTGATTCTCAACAAGAGCCTTAAACTCTTTAGACATGTCGAAGACTTCATATTTCTTCCTAAGGAAATATATCCAAGTATTCCTCAAGAAGTCGTGTATAAATGAGACATAGTACATAGATTTTCCCAATTATGGAACCAACATAGATCCAAACACATCATTGTGCACTAGCTGTAAAATTATTTCTGCCCTCATTGCACCATAGTAGAATATTACCTGATTATGCTTCCCATATACACAATGTTCACATAAATCAAAATCCAGAGAGAAATTAGACATACCTTCAACCATACCTTTACTGTGTTGTAGTTGAAGACCCTTCTCTTTGATATACCCCAGTCTTTGATGCCACAACATAACCTTTTCTCTAGAGACTGTAGGAACAATGGAAGTATTACACCCATCACTAATAGTGCTTCCTTGCAGCTTACATAGAGTTCCAATCCGAACTCCCTTCAACAACAACATTTCTCCTCAAGCCATCCTGGATGTTTCTTTTTCAAATATTGTTTTTACCCTAGGATCATCGATTTTTCTTACATAAATCAAATTTATTTCCACTACTGGGATGTGAAAAACACTAGGCAGTGTTCTATGAGCTTAAACTTGACTCTTCCTCATCCTATGATTCTGTTTGTCGAGTCATCACCTATGAAAAAATTATCTCCATCATACCTTTCATATTCACAAAACCACTCCCTATGGAGAGTCATATGAAAGGATGCACATGAGTCAACCAACAATGCCTCATGATCTGCATGTGTGCTTGAAGAAGCCAAGTACACATCCCCTCCTTCTTCCTTGTAGGTATTTCTTATGTAGAGGGAGTACCTTCATATCCCTTCACTCTCTTAATGTTCTTAGATCTACATTGCTTCTTGAAGTGCCCCTATTTTCCACATCTCCAACATACCTTTACAAACTTTCTGGGAACATCCTCTTGCAAATAGTGCATTTGTTCTCTATCCTTCCATGCTCTTCCATCGCATCTCCTCCAACAAAAAGGATGAGACCACATCATCAAAACTCAAAGTAGATGTATTACTACCTATAGCCACAACCAGACTATCCCACAAGTCTGGTAACAAGAACAATAAACTGATACACTTATCTTCATCGGAAATTTTTATCTCAATAGATAATAACTCACTTACCATAGTATTGAAGGTGTTCCAATGCTCTATCACTGAGTCTCCATCTCTCATCCTCAGGTTATAAATATTCTTCCATAGGAACAGTTTATTTACTAGGGAATTAGACTGATACAAGTTCCCCAACTTATCTCATGACTCTTTGGTTATAGCTTCCCCTGACACATCCAGTAATAATGAATTTGAGAGACATAATCAGATTGTGCGCTTCTCCTTTTGATCCAATTGTTCCTAGTCATATGCTAACGTTCCTATAGGTGCAATACTTGGATCCACCATGATCTACTGATCTTTGTTTACCAACAAATCTTCTATATTGACCTTCCACAACTCAAAAAATTTCCCATTAAATTTATTGATCTCTACTTTTGAGCTTCTCACCATTTCTTTTCACTTGAAGAATCAATATTGTAGATATCCCACTATAACAAGGCTTATCACAGTCCTAAGACAAACCCATGACCACAAAGGCATCCCCCCGAAGCCAATAATTTCTCTAATATCAAATGTATATTTTAACCTTGTACAATTATTTACTACAAATAGATTTTCAATAAAAGAACATAAAATATAAAATGGCAAAGAGACACATTACACAAATATTTTTCCCCTAGAAACCCAAACCGAGAAAACCAACATATTCTATATTCATTCACTTCATACATTGTATACAATACAATATACATATAGGATCCCGTAGAATCCAAAACCCTAATCCAATAACCCAACTTAGTCAACAACCCTAATTCCTTAACCGGAAATAGAACACCATTGGCGAAAATCATGTGCTGAAAAACTGACTAAAAATGGACGCAAAATCTGCCAAAAATATAACCATGCAATTAATATAACCATCCTCTTTCTTGCATGTTATACTTAAGGTCTTCAACTTTATTCTCTCATATATGATTACACTCTCTTCAGTTTCAAACTCTTAGCTTGAGTCACAAAATCACTAATCTGTCTTTTGAGTTTAAGACTTGGTACATGCAATTTTCAGGAAACTTATATGCAACCACCCATGATTACCTTTTATAAGTTTTCTTGAAGGAAGGGAATATAGTGGTTATGGTATATCAGCAAGCCTCCTTTTAATTCCATGATTGATCTCATATTCTCTATGGTTGCAGGAGAAGGATCGCAGGATCACTTTCTTCACACGATTTATCCAACCTTGATATGCATGTCGGGGAAACGCCTTGGTGTTCTTCCTCTTTACTAGACATATTTCTATTTGGATCTTTGTAATTCGAATCCAACAATCAAAATTATGGACTAAGAATTTTCTTTCCCAAGCCTTATTGATATTTATGTTTTTATCACCATTGCGGTGATGAGGCCAAAGATTTGATCCTTATCCAAAACTTTGATCCTTACTAGGATATACCTCATCTGGAAGAGAGTTACCTTGGCTTATAGTTTCCCTGAGGTCTAAAGCTCCCAAGTATATCAGATCCACCTTTCCCTTCGACCTGTCTTAGAGCCTCTTTGGATTGATCTATATCGATTTTCTCTTTCAACCTTCCCTCTCCCCGAAAACCTAAGAGAAAATCCCATTGAACTTTTTGGTTGAAGGAAATTCTCATGTCATCTCTAACTACTTGTCCACTATCTATTGCAATCAATATCACACATTGTGGTCTAGCATAAGGACTATTATTTGACCTTATCATATTCCCCATGTTTGTGATGTTAGCAGGTCTTCCCTCTAATATGTTTATATTGACTAGATTTAAATGTGTCATGTGTCTAGTTGGTGTTGACATGCTCTTACCATTCATCATTATTTGTAATGTTGATTTTTTGCACGCGTTGTCTTCATTCCCTTGGCCATTGTTACATACCTGACCTCCTAACCTCTCACATGATGGTGGGGCATAAAATGTTTCTCTTCTTCTCTTCAACTATTTTCTCTAGACAAATCTCATAGTTGGGTTCCACTTGTCAAGATATTTCCAACGACTATAACCATGCTCAAATCTTAGTTTCATATTAAAATTTATATCCTTCTAAAGTTCCAATGATTTCATTCACCATTTCCACCTCATTTCCATGTGGAATCCACATTGCCCCTTGTCATTGGTGCCATATTACATGAAACTAACATGTATGGTGGTGTGGCACTTGCCACCTATCCCATCGGGCCCATGTTTAATCTTGGAGCCCTCTTCGTTGTCGAAGTTCATTCACCCCAAATGCTACAATTCATTTTGATCAAATCCTTTCAACGATGACTCCTTTCCAATGAGATCATTTTCTCATCATCTCCTTCTGATGACAACCCATTTTCGATCAGGTCATTCCGATAAAATCCTTTTGACAATGATCCCTTTTCGATAAGGTCATTTCGATCAAATCCTTTCTGATCAACTCCTTCCTATGATGACCTCTTTCTGATTAGGTCATTTTGATCAACCCTTTCCAAGGAAAACTCCTTTTTGACCAAATATTTCTGAACCAATCATATATTTATGATCCGATCATATCTTCCCTACCAACTCTTCTCGATCTAGCCAACTCTTTCCGCCCAATCAACTCTTTCCAACCCAACCAACTATTTTCGACCATACATTCAAGAAATGTTTTCAAACAGACATATCTTTGGATAAAAGTGTCATACTTTATCCCATGATACATTTTTTGAAATGTATCGAGCAGAGGAATGGAGTAGAAGAGGTATTTAGGTCACACAAGTGACAAAAAACCTCATAAATCAAAGAGAAGCACATGCCACGAGTTTGGGGGGGGGGGGGNAGGCCCATGATATCTCACCTAAAATATAGAAGAGATTAGAATGTGTTAAGATATCAAGAATTGACAGATTGAAGCTTGAATTTCTAGAAAAATGAAGAACATAGAAGAGACTCGAATTTAATTGAAGAACGAGTTATTCTATGTTCCAACATTCATTTCTTAATCTATAGGAAACAAAATCAAGCCCAAAATAACTCGATGGAAAGATGAGATAGAGACGAAGAATCCCAGATGATCCTAATTAGCAGACTAATAGAAGAAATTATAAAAAAAATCATGATGAACAAAAGACGACGCCAATTGAAAGAGTTAATAATTTTTTTTTTAAATTTAATGAATAATCATTTGCAAACTTCCTTAGGGAGAAAATAACCACCCAGGATCCTCTTTAGATTCTATTGTAACTCTCGCATAATCATTTTTGAAAAATGTAAAAAAAAATTGAAATGTAAAATGACAAAGTGAAGGGGAAAATGAAATGAAAAACCACTAGAGCCGAAGAGTCTCTCTTATCTTATAAAAGGAAGACTTGTTGGATGTAATGTGGGAAATTTTCCCATTGTGTAGATGAAGAATAATATTATTTATGTATGTATGAAGAGAAGAAGGAAATTTTTAAGTCATAAATGTTTGCAAATACTTGTGGGACTACTCTACATGTGTGTTGTTTTAGTTTTCTGGGTACTGATCATGCAAACTATTTTTGTGTTTAGTATTTAGAATACTCATGCTTTTGTGATTTCTAATAAGTACATGGATGATGTTACAGGTCTCTTCTTGAATTGTTTGAGATGATATCTGAAATATCATTATTTTAACATATTCTTGACTGATACGAATTATTTTTGTTGTCAAAATAACATTATAAATTGTGCTTATATATTAGTTTTTCTCCCATAGGATAGATTGGAATTAGTTATATTAGATTAGTTTCCTTTCAATTTAGATTAGATTTATAATTAATTAGAACTCTTGTGGGGGGAATTCACTATTTTTATGATCCGGATTATTTTTAGAACAAAATGAAAGCAGAGATACTACAATGAAGTGCACATAAATATTACCATAAATAGAGAAATACAATAATACATGATTTCTATTAATGAAAGAAATGTACAGAGATTATAAAAAAACAGAGTGAAAGACTCGCTAGAATGGTGACAACTTATCTCTAAGAAGAGATGTGATGGTTGCACTCATTTGCAAGAAGATGGGTACAATGAGTCTTTGAAGGCCCTTTTATAATAAACATGGATTCCAAAACCCTAGACATCCAAAAACCCAACCCTAAGAAATGAAGCGTCAAAATTCATGTGGGCCCCATTGGGGTAAGTTAGTACATCAACATCTCGAGGTTGTAACTTTTGCATACAATCTTCATTTTAGGCATGTGATAGCCTGTTGGAAAGGTATTTTCGAGACCTACACATTATGTCATCAAAATAGGACTATGTCAACAGTTTGACTAAGAAAATCCAATAAAACATTGTTTAGGGCCCCAAAACGGCCCTGGAAGGATAAAAAGATGTACTGACATAAAAACTTCCAAAATTAGTTAGTTGGGATAGGTGGGAGGCCACCATTATCCACCTAGATGTTTTCTCGGGCTTCATGATATCCCCAAAAGTGAAAAACCCATAATTACAAAGAAATGTCCCCATTACNATTTGGAACAGGTGGGTGGCCACCAATATCTAACTAGATCAGTCCTCTCCCCTTAGGAAGCATTGGTCTCCATTGCATTGAGTACCCAGGGAAGAGGGGAAAGAATTTTCTTAATATGAATCTTGGTGAGTTGTGTGCCTTGCTGGAGAAGTTGCGTCACTTATTCTAGGGAAGGTTATCATGAACCTGTTGCTGGTAGGATTGAATTGATTCCGCCAACCTGTTGTGTCTGGGATTGAAGGGGCATTTTGTAGGAATCATCATAGGTGAAGAAACAATATCTTCTTTCTCTTCTGCAATATTATTTTTCTAGATAGAAGGTGTTGAGTCTCTAGTGGTTGCAGTGGCCTTCTGTGCATCCTTTGAATAGACTGTGAAGAGGCTGAATTTTGTAGCATGAGAGATTACCTTGCGACACTGTTTTGGTGGAACAATAGTTAGAACTACCTCTAGTATCCTATAGAGTTGACCTCCCAGAGTAATATTGACACTACAGGGTCAAGACTCATAAAAATCATGATATTTCCACATATATGGTTGGCCCAAAGAAAAATCACAGACATAAAGAGGGGAAACATCACACACTACCTCATCCTGAAAGGGATGGATGCCATAGGACATGCAACACTATTGGAAAACATGGAGATCATGTCCCTGGTGAAGCCACCCAATGTTTTATGGCTACGGGTGTGGTGTTGTCGACAACATCAGCTAAGATGAGGTTCTTCTGTCTACCTCTATCAATAATGAAATGCAACGGGGTCCCCTTCACCCACATCTATTAATAAAAGAGGTGTTCCCCCTCTTCATAATCTACTAGTTCTTCTGGTTGAATTTTTGTGGTTGCGACATTAGCAGTGGGGTATGCGTCAATGATCTACCTTTTTTCATTATTTTCTGGATCAAATTCTGAATCAGGGTTCAGCTCCTTGTCTTTGATATCAACCACCAATGACTGTTTCGAGTGACATTCATCGATGTTGTGCCAGGGGAGTTTTTGGAAGTTGCACCACTTCCTAGTGCCATTCTTATTATTTCCTTTACCCTTGTTTTCCTATGTCTTGGACTAGTTGTCGGAAGGCTGTTGGTTAGGGACATATTTATTGTGCTTTGGTTCTTGCATATTTGCAGACCCAAACTCCCATTTTTTTTGGTGCCTAAATTTCTGTTTGATTTTGACAACATATTGATAGGCAACTCCCAATGATGAGATGTTTAGGAAATCCATTTCGGTTTGGATGTACCTATGCATAGCCCCACGATATTTCAAAACCATATGCCACTCAAAGTCTTTGATACCCAACTTGGTGGGCAAGGTATGTAAAGTATTTGTGAACTATGACATTGTTTGGCTCTTCTCTTGCCGCAGTGTGGTCCATCTCATGTACTGGTCATCATAGTTATCAATAGGGTAATATTGTTCCTTGACCGCATCCAAAACGAAATCCCAAGTGGGCTCAGCCCCATATATTCCATATTCCTCTATGGAACGTTTATCCCGGTAAGTTTCCCGCCAATGTTTTACATGGGGGAGAACCTTGAGGAGTGCAAAGGTGATCTTATCCCTGTCGGAAAAATTGCGAACAGAGAAATAACCTTCTAGCATTTTTAACCATTTTTCTAAGGAATCTGCATCTATTTGACCTTCAAATACAGGAATATAAAAATTAACTTGTACCTTGAAGGGAGAGGTTCCTCCAAAGTGTTTTCTTGGTGAATATGCACCTGTTTCTATCGGTAGACGTTGAAGGATGTGGGGAAAATTCTCCATCATTCCATCCCTATGTCGCGCAAAATATTGCTCAAGTAACAGGTTAATAGAGTATTTGTCTTCATCATTTTTATTTTATTCCACCATGGAGGTTTTCTTGGGTGTGCGAGAGAAATTTTCCTCAATAGAGACAAGTGCGAGACCCAACTTTCTGTACTCGTACCTTGTTGGGGACATGCACTCAAAAACAATCCAGAGCAACCTGCTCTGATACCACTGATCCAGATTATTTTTGGAATGAAATGAAAGCATAGATATTACAATTAAGTGCACATAAATATTACCAAAAACAGAGAAATATGGTAATACATGATTTCTATTAATGAAAGAAATGTACAGAGACTATAAAAATATAGAGTGAAAGACTCGCTAGAATGGTGGCAGCTTATCTCTAAGAAGAGATGTGACATCTACGCTCATTCAAAAGAAGATGAGCACAATGAGGCTCTGAAGGAATTTTATAATAAACATGAATTCCAAATCCCTAGACATCCAAAAACCTAACCCTAATAGATGAAGCACCAAATGTCATGTGGGTCCCATTGGGGTAAGTTAGTACATCAACTTCTCGGGGTTGTAACATTTGCATATGATCTCCATTTTGGGCATGTGATAGCCCGTTGGAAAGGAATTTTCGATAAATACACATTATGTCGTCAAACGAGGACTATGCCTAAAGTTTGACTATGGAAATCAAATAAAACATTGTTTATGGCACTAAAACGACCCTGGAAGTACATAAAGATGTACTGACATGAAAACTTCCAAAATAAGCTAGTTGGGATAGGTGGGTGTCCACTATTATCCACCTGGATGTTGTATCAAGATTTAGGACAACCCTGGAACTACAAAACCCAAAATTACAAAGAATTTTCTCCATTACAGAGAAACGTGTTGAACTGAAAACTGTCAAGATGGGCCAGTTGAAATTTGGAACAGGTGGGTGGCCACCAATACAAACCTAGATCACTTTCCCCTTTTTATTATTTTAATTTTTAGTGGAAAACATGTCAACATGCTGGTCGAAAACACTACACCATAAGAGAGTAGTTCTAATTGGGACCT
>JASDQU010101548.1:544703-555814 GCA_032191745.1 Picea mariana
ACCTTGTTGGGGACATGCACTCAAAAACAATCCAGAGCAACCTGCTCTGATACCACTGATCCAGATTATTTTTGGAATGAAATGAAAGCATAGATATTACAATTAAGTGCACATAAATATTACCAAAAACAGAGAAATATGGTAATACATGATTTCTATTAATGAAAGAAATGTACAGAGACTATAAAAATATAGAGTGAAAGACTCGCTAGAATGGTGGCAGCTTATCTCTAAGAAGAGATGTGACATCTACGCTCATTCAAAAGAAGATGAGCACAATGAGGCTCTGAAGGAATTTTATAATAAACATGAATTCCAAATCCCTAGACATCCAAAAACCTAACCCTAATAGATGAAGCACCAAATGTCATGTGGGTCCCATTGGGGTAAGTTAGTACATCAACTTCTCGGGGTTGTAACATTTGCATATGATCTCCATTTTGGGCATGTGATAGCCCGTTGGAAAGGAATTTTCGATAAATACACATTATGTCGTCAAACGAGGACTATGCCTAAAGTTTGACTATGGAAATCAAATAAAACATTGTTTATGGCACTAAAACGACCCTGGAAGTACATAAAGATGTACTGACATGAAAACTTCCAAAATAAGCTAGTTGGGATAGGTGGGTGTCCACTATTATCCACCTGGATGTTGTATCAAGATTTAGGACAACCCTGGAACTACAAAACCCAAAATTACAAAGAATTTTCTCCATTACAGAGAAACGTGTTGAACTGAAAACTGTCAAGATGGGCCAGTTGAAATTTGGAACAGGTGGGTGGCCACCAATACAAACCTAGATCACTTTCCCCTTTTTATTATTTTAATTTTTAGTGGAAAACATGTCAACATGCTGGTCGAAAACACTACACCATAAGAGAGTAGTTCTAATTGGGACCTGCTAGTGCGCATTCTCCCTTACCTATTTGACAGGCCATTTGGACATGTCAACAAAAACGTTTGTTGAGGATAGAACAACTCCCCTTTAATTTTTCTTTTACAAGAAAAAGGAAAGGGACCCCCTACTAAAATTTAATCCCTAATTCCTAATCCTCTACTACGTGAGCCCAATGTTAATTCTTTGTCTGCCTTGAGGAAGGTGGGGGTTTGACCTTGATTGATGATTGTCTTTAATGGAGGTTGATTATCCATTTTGACATTATGATTCCAAATGTATCTATGTTGCTTATTGAACTATGATGTTTCATTGACATTTGTATGATGGAATTGACACATTATCTTCAAGACTTTTGCATATTCTGAAGTGCTTGATTATCCTATGTGGATACATTGTTTGATGTTCTACTTATGGTTGTGTTGAATGAGTTGGTTTCTGATGAATTTTTTGAATGAGTAATTCAAACTATACACCATCTTTCTTTCATGTTGTACATAATGTATTCATATTTATTCTCTCCTATATTATCACACTCTCTTCAGTTTCAAACTCTTAACTTGAGTCACAAAATCACAAATCCTTCTTTTGAGTTTAAGACTTGGTGCATGCAGTTTTTAGGGAACTTATATACAAACACCCATGATTACCTTTTATAATTTTGCTTGAAGGCAGTGAATATAATGGATATGGTATATTGGCAAGTCTCCTTTTAATTGCATGATTGATCTCATATTCTTCCTGGTTGCAAGAGCACGTTCATAGGATCACTTTTTTCACATGATTGCTCCAACCTTGAGATGCATGTGGGGGGAATCCCTTGATCTTATTCCTCTTTCCTATACCTCTTTCTATATGGATATTTTCTATAATTTGAATCCAATGATTAAAATTATGGACTAAGCCTTGTCTTGCACAAGCCTCATCCATATTTGTATTTTTATCACCATTTTGGTGATGAGGCCAGAGCTTTGATCTTTGTCCATAAATTTGATCCTTACCAAGATATCCCTCATCGGGAAATGAGATACCTTGGATTATAGTTTCCCTGAGGTCTGAATCTCTCAAGGCTATCGGATCCACCTTTCCCATCGACCTATCCCCAAGCCTCTTTGGATTGATCTCTATCGAGTTTCTCTTTCAACCTTCCCTATCCCCCAAAAACCAGTCCAAAGTCCCAATGATATTTTTGGTTAAAGGAACTTCTCGTGTCATTTCCAACTACTTTTCCACTATCTATTAAGATCACGCATTGTGGTCTAGCATAAAGACCTATTCTTTGACCTATTTGTATTCCATATCTTTGTGATCTTGATATGTATTCCCTCTGAGATGTTTATATTGACTAGATTGAAATGTGTCTTTTGTTTAGTTGGTGTTGATATTCTCTTACTATTCATCAGTACTTATAATGTTGATTTTTTTCATGTGTCATCTTCGTCCCCTTCGCCATTGTTACATACTCGAGATCCTAACCTCTTATAGGATGGTGGGGTGTCAAAATTTATTCTTATTCTCTTTGATTATTTTCTCTAAAAAAATATCATAGTTGGATTCCACTTGTCACTATCTTTCCAATGACTATAACCATGCTCAAATCTGAGTTTCGGATCAAAATTTATAGCCTTCTAAAGTTCCAAGGCTTTCATTCACCTTTTCCACCTAATTGCCACGTGGAATCCATGTGCTCCCCTGTCATTGGTGTCATATGACATGGAAATAACATGGATGTTGGTGTGACACCTGCTATTTGCCCCATCGGGCCCACATTTAATCATGGATCCATTTTCATCGTTGGAATTCATCCACCCCAAATGCTAAAGGTCATTTTGATCAAATCCTTTCAACGATGATTCCTTCCCAATGATCTCCTTTTCTGATCAAGTCATTTTGATGATGACCCATTTCCTATCTAGGAATTCTGATAAACTCCTTCCAACAATGACCCCTTTCTGATAAGGTCATTCTAACCAACTCATTTATGGTCGTCTCCTTCTAATGACGACGTCTTTCCCATTAGGTCATTCCAACCAATGCTTTCCAACGATGACTCATTTCCAATCACGTCCTTTCCAATATACTCTTTCCAGTGACTCCTTTCCAACCAAATATTTCTGATCCAATTATATCTTTCTGATCTGATCATATCTTTCTGACCAACTCTTTTCGATCTGACCAACTCTTTCTGACCTGATGAACTCTTCCTGACCCAACCAACTATTTCCAACCATACATTCATGCACCACTTTCAAACAAGCTTATATTGGGCTATAAGTGTCAGAATTGATCCCATGATACATTTTTGGAAAGGTATTGAGTAGAGGAATGTAATATAAGAGGTCTTCAAGCCAGAAAAGTGACAAAAACCACATAAACCGAAGAGAACCGTAGGACACGAATTTGGGGGGAAAGTGGATTGTGAAAAATTCATACAATCATATCTGGAGCTACAAGAAATGAAATCAGGCCCAAGATATCTCCCCCAAAATATAGAAGATATTAGAATGTGATAGCATAGCAAGAGTTAACATATTGAAGCTTGAAGTTCTCGAAAAATGAAGAACACAGAAAAGACCCAAATTTAATTGAAAAATGAACTATGTTATGTTCCAACAATCATATCTTAAGCTATAGGAAACAAAATCAATCCCAAAATATCTTGATGGAAAGAAAATACAAAGAAGAAGAAGAATTGATGATCCTAATTAGTGGGCTAACAACATAAATGATAAAAACATCATGAGTAAAACAAGATGACCCCAATGGAAAGAGTTAATAAATTTTTAATTTTTTTTAATGAATAATCATTTGCAAATGACCTTAGGGAGAAAATAACCACCTAGGAGCCTCTTCAACTTCTATTTGTAACTCCCGCATATTCATTTTTAAAAATTGTAAAAGAAAATTGAAATGTAAAATGACAAAATGAAAGGGAAAACGAAATGAACAACCACTAGAGTTGAAGAGACTCTCTTATCTTATAAAAAGAAAACTCGTTGGATTTAATGTGGGAAATTTTCCCATTGTATGGACGAAGAATATTATTGTTTATGTATATATGAAGAGCAGGAGGATTTTTTCAAGTCATAACTTTTGGCAAATAATTGTGGGACTACTCTACACACGTGTTTGTTGTTTTATTTTTCTAGGTGTTGATCATGCGAACTATTCATGTGCTTAGTATTTAGAATAATCATGATGTTGTGATTTCTAATGAGTACAAGGATGATGTTACAGGTCACTTCTTCAATTATTTGAGATGATATCTGAAATATCATTGTTTTGAACATATTCTTGACTTATATGAACTATTTTTATTGTCAAAATAACATTAAAAATTGTGCTAATCTATTATTTTTTCTCATGCATGATATATTCGAATTAGTTAGATTAGATCAGTTTGGTTTCAATTTAGATTAGATTAGTTTTCTTTCAATTTATATCAGATTTATAATTAATTACAACTCTTATGGGGGAAATTCATTGTCTTTCCCTTTTTTCTTCTTTTAATTTTTAGTGGCAACTGGGTCCACATACTGGTAAAAAATTCTACACCAAATGACAGTAGGTCTCACTAGGACCTGCCATTAGGAACTCTCCCTTACCTTCTTGACATGCCAATTGGACATGTAAACATAAATATTTGTTGAGGCCAGAACAACTCCCCTTTAATTTTTCTTTCACAAGAAAAAGGAAAGGACCCCCCCACTAAAATTTCATCCCTAATTCCTAATCCTCTACTGATTGAGTCTAATGTTAATTATTTATCTACCTTGAGGGAGGTGGGGTTTTGACCTTGATTGATGATTGTATTTAATAAAGGTTGATTATCCTTTTTGACCTTATGATTCCAAATGTCTTCGTGATTCTTCTTGAACTATGATGTTTCATTGACATTTGTATGATGGAACTGACATGTTATCTTCAGACCTTTTGCAAATTTCAAAGTGTTTGATTATCCTATGTGGCTGCAGCTTTTGATGTTCTACTAATGGTTGTATTGAATGAGTTGGTTTCTGATGATTTTTCTAAATGCGTAATTCAAATTGTTCATCCTCTTTCTTGCAGGTTATATTTAATGTCTTCATGTTTATTCTATTTTATATGTCACACTCTCTTCAGTTTTGAACTCTTAGCTTGGGTCACAAAATCACTAATCCTTATTTTTAGTTTGAGACTTGGAACATACAGTTTTCAATAAAATTATCTATAGCCACCCACGATTACCTTTTATAAGTTTGCTTGAAGGAAGGGAATATATTTGTATGGTATATTCACAAGTCTCCTTTTAATCTCATTACTAATCTCATCTTCTTTGTGGTTGCAGGAGCAAGTTCACAGGATCACTGTCTTCGCATGATTTCTCTTACCTCGAGATGCATGTGGGCGAAATGCCTTGATATTGTTCCTCTTTCCTAGACCTATTTATATCCAGATCTTGTCTGTAATTTGAATCCAACAATAAAAAATATGGACTAATCCTTGTGTTTCCCAAGCCTCATCCATATTTATCTTTTTATCACCATTGTGGTGATGAGGCTAGATATTTGATCCTTGTCCATAACTTTCATCCTTACCAGGATATCTCTCATAGGGAAGTGAGATACCTTGGATTATAGTTTCTCTGAGGTTTGAATCTCCCAAGGCTATTGGATCCACCTTTCCTGTATCATTTTCCTCAAGCCTCTTAGGATTGATCTCTATCGGGTTCCTCTTTCGACCTTCCCTCTCCCAAAAAAACTAGGCCAAAATCCCATTGAGCTTCTTGGTTGTAGGACCTTCTTGTGTCATCTCCCACTACTTTTCCACTATCTGTTGCAATGAGTATCACACATTTTTTTTTGGCATTAGGACCTATTCCTTGACTTGATCGTATTCCCTACCTTTGTGATGTTAGCAGGTCTTCCCTCTGAGATGTTCAACTTAACTAGATTGGCATGTGTCATGTGTCTAGTTGGTGTCGGTATTCTCTTACCATTCATCATTATTTGTAATGTTTATTTGTCACATGTTTCATATTCATCCCCTTGGTCATTGTTACATACCCAACCTCCTAACGTCTCATAGGATGGTGGGGTGTCAAACTTTCCTCTTCTTCTCTTCAATTTTTTTCTCTAAACAAGTCTCATAGTTGGATTCCACTTGTCAAGATATTTCCAATGACCATAACCATGCTCAAATATGATATCCAGATCAAAATTTATATCCTTCTAAAGTTCCAAACATTTCATTCACCATTTCCACCTCATTGCCACATGACATCCACGTGGCCCCCTGTCATTCATGCCATCTGGTGTGGCACTAACATGGATGATGGTGTGGCACCTACCATCTATCATGTCAGGACCATGTTTAATCTTGGAGCCTTCTTCATTGTCAAAATTCATCCACACCAAATTCTATAGGTAATTTCAATCAAATCCTTTTGATGATGAATCTTTTTTTATCAGCTTCTTCCAGTGATGAACCCTTTCCGATCACGTCATTCTGATCAAATCCTTTTAATGATGTCCCATTTATAATCAAGTCATTCTGATAAATGACTTTCCAATCATCTCCTTTCAACAATGACCCCTTTCCAATCAAGTCATTCCAATCAACTCTTTTTGACGATGACTCCTTTTTTATCTGCTATTTTCCGATCAACTCTTTCCGACAAATCCTTTTCGACCAATTATTCTTGATTCAACCAACTCTTTCCAACTTGATTATATCTTTCCAACCTGACCAACAATTTATGACCATACATTCAACCATCGTTTTCAAGAAGTCAGATCATGAGCTATAGGTGTCAAAATTGATCCCATTATACCTAGTTGGAAAGGTATCAAGTAGAGGAATGTAGTAACAAAGGTGATCCGGATTATTTTTGGCATGAAATGAGAGCGGGGATATAACAAAGAAATGTACAAAGATATCTCGGATATCCAATAATATAACAAAAATGTATCAAAGATGCAACCATAAACACATAGATACAATAATACACAATTTTCTATTAATGAGTGAAAATATACAAAGACTGTAAAAATACAGAGTGAAAGACTCGCTAGAATGGTGGCAGCTTATCTCTAAGAAGAGATGTGTCCACTACTCGCATTCGCAAGATGATGATTTTACAATGAGGATCCAAAGGCATTTTTATCATAAAGAAAATCCAAAACCCTAACCCCGGAAGATGAAAATCCAACAGTTTTGTGGACCCCGTTTTGGGTAGTTTGGTGTATCAACTTCCTAGGGGCGTAACTTTGGCATACGATCTCCATTTGGGGTGCACGATATCTCGTTGGAAAGGGATCATCGAGGAGATTAATTTGGGGGGTATCAATCATGCCTTCGTCTATCATTACGATGCTCAATCCTGAAAAAACTTCATTTTGGCCCTCAAAATGGCCCTGAAAGTTAAAACTGCTAAAAATAGTAAATTGCCAAAATTTCCAGAAAACTAATTTGAGCTAGTTGGAAAAGGTGGGTGGCCACTGATATGCACCTGGATAAATCCTCCCTCCTTAGGAATCAATGGTATCCATTGGGTTGAGTGCCCATGGGAGAGGGAAAAGCATTTGTTGAATCTGCATCTTGATGAGTTGCTTGCGTTGTTGGAGAAGTTGCATTGCTTAGCTTGTTGAAGGTTGTCACAAACATATGGATGGAAGGTTTGGACATTTTTAACCAGTATGGCTACATGAGATTCATGTGTGCAGAAGGAATCTTTACACTTTGCTGCAATCTTTTCGACCTCCTTCTGTTGGATAGAAGGTGATTGGGTTGAGGTTGTAGTGGTTGCAGTCTCCTTCTGTTCACCTTTTGAACAGAATGTGAAGAAGCTAAATTTTGTAGTATGAGATACTACCTTGCGGCACTGTTTAGGTGGAACAATAGTCAGAACTACCTCTGGTATTTTGTAGAGATGACCCCCCAGAGAAACAATGACATTGTGTGGTCAAGACTCATAAACAACATGGTGCTTCCACATATATGGTTGGCCCAAGAGAACATCATAGACATCCAGTGGGGAAACATCACATAATACCTCATCCTTGAAGGGTTATATGTCATATGACAATCGACGCTGTTGGATGACACAAAAATCTCGTCCCTGGTGAAGCCACTTGATGCTGTATGGTTGCGGGTGTGGTGTTGTCGACAATCCCAAATGTTTGATGACCTCTGTTGAGATGAGGTTCTTCTGGCTTCCGCTATCAACAATAAAATGTAGCAGGGTCCCATTCACCCACATCTATGAATGAAAAAGGTGCCCCCCCTCTTCAGGATCTGTGGGTTCTTTTGGTTGAATTGTTGCAGTTGCGACAATAATAGTGGGGTACGCATCGATGATCTGTGTTTTACCAGTATTTTCAGAATCAGATTCTAAATCAGGGTTCGACTCCTTGTCTTTGATATCGGCCACCAATGAATGTTTTGAGCGACATTCCTCGGTGTTGTGCTAGGGTATTTTGTGGAAATCGCACTATTTTTCGGTGTTTTTCAGTGTCCTTCTTTGTCTTCCCGTGAACCTTCTTTTCCTATGGATTGGAATGGTTTTCGGGAGACTATTTGTTAGGGCCATCTTTATCATACTTTGGTTGTTGCATATTTTCAAACCCAAACTCCCATTTGTTCTGGTGCTTAAATTTCTTCTCGATTTTAACAACATGTCGATAAGAAGCACCGAGTGATGAGATGTCCACAAAATCCATTTCAGTTTAGATGTATCTGTGTAGAGCCCCACGGTATTTCAGAACCAAATGTCATTCAAATTCTTCGATACCTATCCTGGTGCGCAAGGTATGGCAAGTATTGGTGAACTCTAAAACTTTTTGGCCCCTCTCTTGCTGCAGTGTGGTCCATCTCATGTACTGGTCCTCATAGTTGTGAACAGGGTAATATTGTTCCTCTACCGCATGCACAAAAAAATCCCAAGTGGGCTCAACCTCATATATTCCAGACTCCTCTGTGGAAATTTTCACCCAGTAAGTTTCCCACCAATGTTTTACATGGGGGAGAGATTTAAGGAGTGCGACAGTGATCTCTTCCCTGTAGGAAAAATTATGAACAGAGAAATAACCTTCTAACAGATTTAACCATTTGTCTAGGGCATTCACATCTATCTGACCTTTAAATATGAGAATATCAAAATTAACCTGTACCTTTAAAGGAGACGTTCTTCCAAAGTGGATGTATGATGAATATGTGTCTATTTCTATCAGCAGGCATTGAAGGATGTGGGAAAAATTCTCCATCATTTCATCCCTCTATCGCCTGAGAGCTTGCTCAAGCAACAGATTGATAGAATCGTCTTCTCCGTAATTTTTCTTTTCTTCTGCCATGGAGATTTTATTGGGAATGCAAGAGTGATTGTCTTCAAGAGACACAAGCTCAAGACCCAAATTTCTATACTCAGACCTCGTCAGGGACATGCACTGAAAAAAAACGATCAAGAGAAGCCTCCTTTAATACCACTGATCCAAATTATTTTCGACACAAAATGAGAGCAAGGATATAATAAAGAAATGTACAGAGATATCTCGGATATCCAATAAATTAACAAAAATGTATCAGAGATGAAACCATAAACACATAGATAAAACAATAAACAATTTTCTATTAATGAGCGAAAATGTACAAAGATTGTAAAAATACAAAGTGAAAGACTTGCTAGAATGGTGGTAGCTTATCTATGAGAAGAGATGTGTCCTCTACTTACATTCAAAAGATGATGATTTTACAATGAGGCTCCAAAGGCCTTTTTATCATAAAGAAAATCCAAAACTCTAACCCCAGAAGATGAAAAACCAACAGTTTTGTGGACCCTGTTTTGGGTAATTTGGTGTATCAACTTCCCGGGGGCATAACTTTGGCATACAATATCTGTTTGCAGTGCACCATAGCTCGTTGGAAAGGTATCATCGAGGAGATTTATTTAGAGGGATCAATCATTCCTTCAGTTATTATTGAGAATATTGATCCCGAAAACCCTTCATTTAGGCCCTCAAAATGGCCCCGGAAGTTAAAACTGCTAAAAATAGTAAATTACCTAAATTGCCAGAAAATTGTTTTGAGCCAGTTGGAAAAGGTGGGTGGCCACCGATATCAACCTGGATCAAAAGGTATTTAGTCCATACATATGGCATAAAATATTAGAAATTTCAAAGAACGACAGGACATGAATTTGGGGGGGAAATGGATTGTCCATACTTCATACGTCCATAATCAGAGCTACGGGCAATGAAATCCAGACAAGGATATCTTGTTGGAAATATAGAAGAGAGTAGAATGTGATAGAATATAAATAATTTACATATTTAATTTCAAAGTTCTCTAAAAACATAGAACATAGAAGAGACCCAAATTTAATTAAAGAACGAGATATGGTATGTTCCAATAGTCATATCTCAAGCTACAAGAAACGAACTCAAGCCCAGAATAACTCGATGGAGATATGAGATGGAGAATAAGAATATTGGATGATCCTAATTAGTAGGATAACACCATAAATTCCAAAAAATATCATGACGAATAGAAGACGATGCCAATGGACAAAGTTAATAATTTTTTTTTTTTTTTTTTAATAAATATCATTTGCAAACTGCCTTAGGGAGAAAATAACCACCCAAGAGCCTCTTCTTCTTCTGTTTGTAACTCTCACATATTCATTTTGAAAAACATAAAATAAATTTTAAATGTAAAATGACAAAATGAAAGGAAAACTAAATGAACAACCACTAGAATTGAAGAGTCTCTCTTATCTTATAAAAAGAAGAATTGTTGGATGTATTGTGGGACTTTTCTCATTGTATAGAAGGAGAATAATGTTATATTTATATATATGAAGATGATAAGGAAAATTTGAAGTCATAACTATTTGAAAATACTTGTGGTAGGGACTACTCTACACTTGTGTTTGTTGTTTTAATTTTTTGGGTACTGATCATGTAAACTATTTCAGTGCTTAGGATTTAGAATACTCATGATGTTTTTATTTCTAATGAGTATAGGGATGATGTTACAGGTCTATTCTTCAATTATTTGAGATTATATATGAAATATCATTGTTTTAACATATTCGTGATTGATATCAACTATTATGCTGTCAAAATACCATTATAAATTGTGCTCATCTATTAGTTTTTCTCCCATGGGATAGATTGTAATTAGTTATATTAGATTATTTTTCTTTCAGTTTATATTATATTTAAAATTAATTAGAAC
>JASDQU010101548.1:587190-608039 GCA_032191745.1 Picea mariana
ATATATGAAATATCATTGTTTTAACATATTCGTGATTGATATCAACTATTATGCTGTCAAAATACCATTATAAATTGTGCTCATCTATTAGTTTTTCTCCCATGGGATAGATTGTAATTAGTTATATTAGATTATTTTTCTTTCAGTTTATATTATATTTAAAATTAATTAGAACTCTTATGGGGGAAATTTGTTTTCTTTCCCATTTTTCTTTTCTTAATTTTTGGTGGAAACCAGGCCCACATACTGGTTGGAAACTATAGATTTTAACCTTGTACAATATTTACTGCAAACAAGTTTTCAGTAAAAGAAAAAAAAAGATACAATGGAAAATACAAACATTGCACATATATTTTTCCCCTGGAAACCCAAACCGAGAAAACCAACATATTCTATATTCATTCATAGTGATACATTGTTTACAATACAATATACATATAGGAGCCAACGACATCCAAAAACCTAACCCAATGACTTGGATTAGTCAACAACCCTATTTCCTTAACCAAAAATAGAAAACCATCGACAAAAACTATGTTCCTAAAAACCACCCGACAATGGAAATGAAAATCGAGGCAACATGAAAAATGAGGCAAAAATGTGACATGTTTCCTGAGGAAAAAAAATTCTCGGGGACACTAAACCCTAACCCCAATGCGGGGGCCTTTCTCCCCCCTGCGTGCCCGACGCAACAAAGACACTACTACTCATGAAAAAAATATAACACATACCCAACATAAACGCTACACTAAACGAGATTAGGTCTAATTGGGACCTTCCATCGGGCGTTCTCCTTTACCTTCTTGACATGCCATTTGGACCTGTCAACAGGTCTATTGAGTAGTTTTGAAAGATGATATTTTGAAAGTGATCAATGTGATTCTTTTTAATAAGCTTGACAACCTTTGTTTTTGTTCAAAGTTTTCCCTTTCAAAGTAGCATCTTCAAAAGAGGCCCAATGGTCTATTAGGCTAATTCAAAAGATGGTATTTCGAAATGGCCTGATTTTTTATGAGAAAATTCAAGAGATGAAATCTAAGTGGCCCAATGAGATTTATCTTTTGATCAAGTGTATCTTCAAAAATGGTTGACGATATTTTTTCAAACAAGACCCAATGGTGGAGATGAATTTTAAAGGATATTGATTCCATCATATGAGAGGAGCCTTGAACACATACCATCAAATGAAAGATGGTGTTTAGTAAAATCCTGTAGTTACAATAAAAAGAAATGGCTATAGGCAAAAATTCATACTAAGCTATTGAAGAAATAATATGGAGAAGGGACAAGATCCTTTCGACCATGAAGAAGAGTTTAAATGGATGAAAGTAAATATGTGAAATGAGGGGAAAAAATCTAAAGGACACATAGAACCAAACAAGCCTCTAGATCCAATGGAAACCATGAGGATCCTAAGAGTTTAAGTGAAAACATATTGAGTAAATAATGAAAGGATGTTGAGATCCCAAGAAAGAAAAAACCATTGAAATGATCATTGTTGGATCAAATTTAGAACCAATTAAAAATACAATTGCAATAGGGATCAGGTTCAAAGGATATGGGAGAACACACAAGTCACTCAACGAGGGAATCCCATACAAAATCCATAAAATCAAGAAGAACCACTAAAAATAAAGCTAGTGTCATTCCTCTCTATCTCAGACATTAATGAATCATTCATCTACATTTGAGGATCCATTGAAAAATCTAGAGATGTCTCCAATTACACACCAAAGAAGCAAGTACAAGCAAGACAATTTGCAGGGACATATTCATAATATTAATCCATTTATCTTTGATGGTGAGAACAAATCTATATAGGAAGATAAATCAAGGATAAATATTGGGTGTTCGGGATGAGAATATATTTCTAGTTACACTATTACTCCAAGAACATGGAGGCTAGAATTGGTATTTATAATTTGTAAGGTGAGTCTTCTATCTCATGGCCTAGCTGTGATATGTAAAGAGAATCAATGAAAGGAATATTTCTTGGAGGAAATTTATGAAATATTTCTAATGGAAATATCTTCCCAAGCATTATTATGAAAATAAAATGAAAGAGTTCCAATGGGGAATATGATCGTGGAGGAGTAAGAGGAAACATTTCTAGAGATTCTAAGATATGTTGGGTACATATTAGATGAGAAGGTAAATATACAATTTTTTCTAAGTGTCTTACCCATGTTGTATAAGGATTGGATTAAGTTTGATGAACCTAATAATATTGAAGAAGAAATACGAAAGAAAAAATACTTGTATAATTAGATCAATGGAAAATAAATTTTTCAAAAGTCTTGAAAGGATAAGAAGAATGCAAAGCAATATCAAATTCATCCAATCATTTTCCAGTGAGGTCATCCAACTCAAAATGCCACAAACATGGCTGAATACTTCAGAAAAATATTAAGAACACCAATTAAATATTGGTGTTGAGAGCATCTATATAGGGATAATCCTCAACAAGGTGACCAAATGGGGATTGTGTACAACATCAAACAAGTTACTATAGTGAATTATGTGGCAATGATAATTCCTAGGATCTATACAATATCGAAGAATCCCTAAGTGGATCACCAATCAATCAAGATTGAAGTTGAAGGTGGAATCACAAGTTGAATTTCAAATACAACCAATTTTCATCCTTAATAGGAAGGTTACTATTGCTCTGGAATTGATYCATTGAGTAGGTAAAGGTGCAATGGGTCAATTCCAGTCTTGAGGAGTCAACATAGGAGATAGAAGATGTTGTGTGAGACATATATTTTTGTTCCAATTTTGATAATCAATTGAGGATGGTGAAAAACCTAAGGGGGAGGGAAATGTAATACATTGGATTTGACCCATAGATAACGAATATGTGTGTACTATATAATTGACTATTACCCTATATATATGTGGTATTTTATATTTGTAAATAAGTATTTTGAAATACAATATAAAGAACACTAAATTATACAAGTGAAGAATGAAATGAAAGGTAGCTATGAGTCCACAAAAGGAGGAGAAAGCGGGGTTAGGGGGCCAAGATAAAATATAGTTTTTTTAATTTTTCCACCCTTTGTCTTATTTTTTTAACCTTCGGCTATGCTTATTAGTTATTTACCCACCTTGATATTAGTTGTCCCAAAAGGAAAAAAATATGTATGCTTCTTTTGAAAGTATGTGGTCTAATCTTGGCATGTAGTATATAACCTATGGCTTTAGGCATGGAAGTCATTTTTTTAGTTCACTCTCTCCATAGTGTGTTATGATCTTGGTGGTTATTATCCTCTATTCTAATTGTTACCTTACTACCATGGAATTCAGGAAAAACATGACTAAGCTTATGGGTAAATGTTGAGGGGAAAGGAAACCATAATACATAGATGAAATCCTTAGTTTCCATCTTTATGGATTATTTGGCTAGTCTACACTATAAAACTATAGGGAAGGGTGATAACATGAGGGATTAATGATTAGAGAAAGGGGATCCCATCCACGGTGTGGTGAAAGATAAGAAAGGAAGAGATGATAATTGAGTGGGATTGTTGTGACTAGGAAAGTGTGGCAATGATTGTTCCTTATATGTGAAATCTAGGAATTGGCTAGAGTGAGAGAAATTAGAGCTAATGGGTAGCATTTCACCATTATGGATTCATAGCCCCAACTTAGGGGTGTCCTTTGTTGCAAAGTTCCTAGGGTTGGGTGGGACATTCTTTGTTTGCAACTAGTTGGTAGAGAATCACAAATAGATGAGTATTTAATCATGCTATTATTGTTGTTCTTCCTTATTACTTAGTTGTGTCATGGCTTAAATGATGATAATGATTATTTGGGAGAATTATGATGCTTACTATTCATTCTAAAATGCATTAAAGTCCCTTTTAATATATATATATATATATATATATATATATATATTCATTATATGTACTCATGGTTAGATTAGTTTTCTTTGTATGCATTATTTCCACCTTAGAAAGTAGTAACAAGGTACTATGGTGTTTTCTTGCACTGCCCTATTCCTTTGAATTGGTATAGATGGGTCTAGGTACATTACATTACTTTTCCCTTCAAGGTATTGGTGATGAACAATTGAAACTCCAATCAGGTATGTTATATCTAAATAGGGAGTGTTGGTAGTGGTGGAAATGGTATAAAATGTAATATCAATAGTACATTTCTTGGAGCCAATTTGTTAAGGCCATCTTTGCTATCTTTGAAACCGATACTATTGTTTTGACAAGGTTTGCTAAGTTGCACCAAACCATCACAATTGGAGACTTTATTATTGTCTCTAAGAGATTAGTAATTATAATAAAAGGTATGATTAATACATTGTTCAAAAAAAATTGTATCAATGGTCTAAATGAGGAGTTCAAAGAACAAGTTGAGATCTCTCACCCAACTACTTAGTTGGAGGCCTCTTAGCTAGCTAGACATGCACAAGTGGTGGTCACCACCCAAACCAAATGATCCAATTTTTTTCAATGACTACAATATCATTTAGTGCCTCCCCCACATCCTTCTTAACCCCTTTAGGTCTATAAGTTGATTTTTTATAGAAAGAACAAAACATCAACGTATTGGCCTCTATTATCATCCCAATGAATTTTTTCAAAGAGAATAACTGTAAGGAACATCAATTAGCTTTCATATGTGTGTGTGTGTGTGTGCTTCCTTGTGAATTACCCACCAAAGAGTCTCCATGTGAGGAATCCAAAATTTCCCTCCATGATTTTTCAATAATTACAACCTAGATATTGAAGTTGGTAGGGTATATCGAACATAGAAATGTGATTGTATTAATCGATAATGAAAGTACCCATAATTCATCCATCATAGAGTAGTAGAAGAAACACATGTTTATGTTCATGCAATGCATAATTTATAAATCACGATAGATAAATTAGGTACTATGAAATGTCACTGGTGGTAAGTGTGAAAATTTGTAACTCCAAATGGGGTACTATCTCCTTAAAACTAGCATGTTTACCATTGAAATGGGATGTGGTCATGTATTTAAGGGAGAAAATGGTTGAAAACATTGGACTTGGTTACCATGGCCGTCAAGGAGTTATACATTGATATTGAATAAGGATTGACATATATAAACTCTCAAATGTATTCATATAGTTCAATAGAAGTCATTAGTTCTCACCATATGAAAAATCTCCTAAAGAAGGGTCACTTGAGCACTATTTCTCAATTCAAGGCTATCCAAGTTATGAATAACTCCCCATAGGAAATTCACCTTGATTTGCAGTTGGTTTTGGAAAAACATCACAAAGTATTTGAAATCCCTCCCCCCCAAAAATTGCCCCCCTCATGTGATGATCATGATCATGATATCGTTTTTATTCTAATTAGTCAATTTCCTAATGCACCCCCTTATAGACATCCTTCTATACACAAAAAATGAAATTGAAAAGATAGTTAAGAATTTTTTACATAGGAAATGGTCATATGTCCTAGTACTATCCCGTACTCCTCCTTGATCTTTATGGTTTTGAATAAACAAGACACTTGGTGCACGTGTCCAAAATTATCTTCTCTTAACAAGTTGATGATCCAAGATAAATTTCCCATTTATATCATTAATGACCTCTTGGATGAGCCTCACAAAGAACAATTCTTCAATAAATTGGATCTTCATTCTAGTTATCACCAAATTCAAATGAAGGACGTAGGCATTCCTAATATGACATTCCATACACATGAAGGATATAATGAGTTTCTAGTGATTCTTTTTAGCCTTTGTGATGTCCCATCCACTTTGCAAAGCCTCATCAACAATAATTTTTTTCAATTGTTTTGAAACTTAGTGCTCATCTTATTTAATGATATTTTGATTCACAACACAACTTGGGAGGTGTGTGAGGCACATGTGGATCAAACATTACAATTACTCTAAGATAGTCACTTGCTCATCAAACATTCCTAATGCATTTTTGGCATTTTTGAAGTGGAATATTTGGGTCACATTGTCAGTAGGGAAGGGGTATGAGTTTACCCCAAGATAAGAGAATAAATGTGAAATAGCCATGCCCAAACACATTGAAAATATTGTGTCATTTCCGTGGTCTTATGAGCTACTATAGATTTTTTTTGAAGATATATGGCATAATTTCCACCCCATTTACATCATTATTTTAAACAAATGCCTTTATTTTGAATGATGCAGTTGAGTAGGCCTTCCGGGATTTAAATGAACCTATGTATATAACCCCAATATTAGTCATGCTAGACTTATATAAGAATTTTGACCTATGATGTGATGCCTCAGGATATGGTATTGGGAAGTGTTAATGAAAGAGGGGTGACCATTGACATTCACGAGAAAAAATTGAATGATAAAAACTTGGGAAAGTCTACATATGAGAAAGAAATGAAGACCATCATTCATGTAGTGGATACGTGTTGACCTTGCTTAATTAGGAGGCATTTTCATATAATGACACGGCATTGGAGAAGTGTTTTTTGGAATAATTATTTTCTTCACTTGAGTACAAAAATTGGGCCACCAAGATGTTAGGAGTGATTATGAGATCATCTACAAGAAGGGTACTGAGAATTTGGTGGTTGATGCCTTGTCATGGAAATATGAGGAGGAAGGGTCCCTATTTGATTTATCCTTACCAATGCCAAATCCCATTTGTATAGGTATGCCAAGAATGGATGGATAATTCCAAGGTTTTTCAACTCATCCAACAAATACAAAAGGATCTAAACATCTTATAAGCTATACATGGTAGTGTTGATGGCCAAATATGACCATATTCAACATTGGAGAGATCATTCGGTCAGGGTCCCAATTAGACCCTTTTCCATTGAAATGGCAATTTCAACTGCTTTTATGGGTCTCCAGTTACCCGTTTCCTAACCTAAGTTCTAAACTAAGTTAATCTCTATGTACATATATATATATATATATATATATATATATATATATATATATATATACAACTTTCTATATGCTAATGTATATTGTTACTTAAAACAAAAAGAAAGGGACCACTCTCTTGTGGCATGCTTACAAGAAAACAATCCTAAGGCTAAAACAAGGGCTCAACTAGACCACACTAGATTTCTCTTCTGCGAAAGGAGACTTTATGGAATAAATATAAATGAGGATTAATCCTAAGATGCAAGAAAGAAAAAATAAAATTTAATCTATTATATCTTGATTAGGAAAAGATATAGATCTCATCCAAACCAAGAGCCAAGTGATAAAAAGAAATGGGAGAGGACTGACATTGAATTGAAGATTAAGATTTACTTGCAAATCATACAAACCGTCCATATGATTTGCAGGTTATTCACACGAACATGTAATGTAATGGCTTAAATAAATAGTTATTGAAATCAACCAAAACATATACTTAAACTCAATAAAATACATTGAATGCAAAATCTACTATCATATTGAAGAAAGAGTTCTTTCAATGCAACAATAATTAAAACAAAACAAGATTCCAATTAAATGATAAATAATTATCATTAACTACAATCAAATTTCCATGAATCTATAATCGAATTCTGATTTGAAATATTTTCTTCTCTATAAAAATAGATTTAAGAAATTAAAGATTCAAATCAAAACTGAATTAACAAGAAGAAGTAACAACAAATTTGCAAATCATACAGTAGTGCAAGTTAATGAAAATATGTTATTAGCTTCAAATAAATATAGTCTTACATAGTCCTCAAGAATCCCACGGAAAGAGAATCCCTCTAATACAATAGTGTAATCAAGTGCTTTTTTCCTTGCATAATTACTTCCCCTAGTTTCAAATATCTAGAACCTGTAACCTCTCTCCCCCTTTGGCTTTCTCTTTCTTCCTTTATAAGAAAAGAGACCCCTCTTAGCTAAGACTAAAAACTAAAAAGTAGTTATCATACAAGTGTTTTAATTCTAAAACTAAAAATAAAAACTCAACCAACTCCTAAAAAGTAGAAATTAGTTTTCTTTTTTCAAAAACAATTTTATAACTATTTGATATTAATCTTCCACTTGTCCTTGAAATTTATGTACAATTATTTATCCAAATCCTTCTTTGTACACCTATCATCATAAATCAAAACTAATTAATAACAAAAAAAAAAAAAAATAGGGACAACTACAAAATTTCAAATTTTGTAGTTATTCTTAAAAAAATGACATTGAATAAATTAAAAACAATTTAATTCAAATCTGTTCAAACCAACATCTAAATTAATCACTTGAGATTTAATGAGGTTGATTTTATAAATCTTAAATAAAAATAATGATTCAAGGAAAAAAAAAAAACAATTGCCAACAAGCTTTTGATCTTAGCATGTTTTTTTTCTTTTTTGAATTCCACTTTTTGCTTACCAAACATGCATAATGCTATAATACGATTCTTCTTATCATTCAAAGAGTTACGGAAAACAAAATTTATGATCTCAAAAACTTGTATAACATGTGGAAAAATATCATCATGTTCATAAATTTTATAAAGATTTTTAGATTCTCAATCAAAATTTCAAATTAATGTTTTTCTCTGACTTGTTGTAATATGTTGTAGGGTTTCTTGAGGAGTTTGAATATGAGGGATATTGCTTTCACTAATCCCAAATGATTTTTTAGATTCAACCTGTAAAAGAAAGTCAAATAATGATAAAACAAATTATAAAATTTCAAAATCAAGATTTGTTCATAAATTTTCCTCCAGTTGGTGCATGAGCATAACTTGAAAAAATGTCTTCCAATGGACCAAGGATATCTCCAAAACTACTCATAAATTTGGGTAAATTGTCAATTGTCAACAAAATTTATCCATTTTGAGAAAAACCCATGTTTTATGTTTCTGAGATTCAACATGGTTTGATCAGTAACTGAGAATGAAATTTGTGAGTTTGTTCAGATTTCGTCTAAATAACTGAAGGATTCAAGAATAATCCTGAGCGTATCAAATCATTCAAGATTAGAAATAATTTATATAAAAAGAAAAACCATACTTCTGTTTTCAATATTTGAAACTTGCAATCCCCAAATCACAGATTTCTTCATTGAAACTAAGCATAAAAATTGACTCTCTTGGTTTCGGATCTCAAAAAAAAGGCGGCTACATAATTTTATGGGAAAATCCATCCTAGAAAATCGATTATATCTCTGAAAATATTCATTTTTTGAAGAAAGTGCCCATGAGTCAAGTAAAATGGCCCATTATGGAAATGGGTTTTTGTCGGTTTCCCAAGATTCAAAACCATTTATTTGTAATTCACCATGAAAAAATACTGCTCTGTTCAGGCACGAATTCACCAATCCTTCAAACTGATCAAAGATATCCCACCATTTTCAACTAACTAGCTTCAACAAATTCAAAACTTGAAGGCTTAGATATGAATATTAAACTCATGAGAGAATTGGCCAAGAGAAATCTGAGGTGAATATGTGATATACAGAGTCGTGTGTATGAAACCCTTGCTCATATCAAAAAAACCCTTATGATAGAAAATCCCTAAATCATGAACAAATGAGAAATTATAAGCCTTTCTCAACTTTGATGGGTGAATTAATTTTGTGTTTATTACAAGACACAAGATGTTATATGAACCCACTACATGGAGTAGAAGAAAAGAAAGTTGAAATGCTATATGGCCAATCCAAAATTCAAAATGTTTTCTTACCCAAATCTTGTATTAAGTTGATAACAATAATCACATTAATAACATTGTTGTCATGATTAACTAATTCATCCATTGTTCATAACATTTTACCATATAAATGATGAAGATCACATGTGAATGTATAATTCTTTGAGCATATTTTTGATTATAAGGTAGGCTATAACAAAGTTCATTAAATCTCAATATGAAATAAAATCTCATTAATTCTTCATCCAAATAATATAAAATGGTGAAATAAATAAGACTTGGGGTGAAAAACAACATTTGAATAGACTATTAGATATATTTTTCTTTTTGTGGCTCAAGTAAAAACATTATCATGAACATGTATATAAGAAATGTGATCAAGATAATTAGAGATGAATAATATATAAAATATATACACATCACTTTATGATCAAGTTGATAATCAAAACAAGTTAAAAAAACAATGAAATCGATCTAAAAGTGATATGACACAAGGGAAATCTCGAAATTGAATTTTAAGTTTTATGTTAAAATTAAGGAAATTCAAAAGAATACATGCATCATTGACATAAATAAGAGTCAAAATATGAAAAATATATAGCTCTAAACTTAACAAGTGCATTGATTCTCAGTTTGAAATCAGGATCCCAAACATATTTACAAAGACAAATTAAACCAAATTAAGAAAAAAATTAAAAAATAAAGGGGACCAAATTATTTTTATTTACAATAAATGAAAATTTTGGAGGGTTGTTTTACACAACAACAATTGGCAACACATGAGGAAGAAACAATTATCTCTGTTTTAAAATGATAGAACTAGATTTACCAAAGGTTGAAATGAAATATTTTCAATAGTTTCTTGTACACTACACCATTCTCAAAGGTCCCACATAAGATAGATTCGAAGTAAAATAAGCTTTTAGAGATGAAAGGATTTGAATGCCTCATTCCAAAACAATGAATCCAAATGAAGGGAAAATTCCTTAACTTTCAATTACACATCCACGTTTGAACAACAAAAATAACTAGCACATAATTAAATATTATTATGCATTTGTTTAAAAATTACCTCTTTACTACCAGCAGGCATGTTCACTACCTCGATGAAGTTGTCTTGGTACCATGTGTGCATTTACCCAATGCCAGTGAGTCTATTCAGTACCCCTATGGGTTTACACACATTTCCCACACAAATGTGCTTTCAACTTTCTAATGAAACATTTTTTATTAATTTAATTGGAAAATTGTTTTTAGCAATTAAGTGAAGAGAGCGGGGTGGTCCAAAAGTTTTATTTTATTTTTATTTTTTATAAGGATGGAATGCAATACTGTTTGATTATGACCTCACTAGTTTCTCTTTATCTGCCAAAGTAGAGGCTTTCAATGTGGAGGGGTATGGGAGGGATTCAAAGTAAAGAATGTCAGCAACTCTTTCCTTTATAAAGATAAACTTATAATACTTGAAATATATCTCAATGCTCCCCATGGGTAACGGTTGATGTACAAGAAAAGTGAAAACTTGATATAGATGACCTTAAGGTAAATGAAATCTTATTAAAATGGTAGAGTAAGGATTTCTCATGTACACCAATTGGTATTGCGTAGGAAGGATTCCCCCATATAAGCTTTGGGAAGAATACAAAATCCAATAAAAACAAAACAAGTAAAACCAAAAAATTTAAATCATTGCAAGTGAAGAAAGAAAATGTAAATCCAAAGAAAAAGATAAAGAGAAAAAGACAAATCTGAAAATAAACTTCAACAAGGAAACTTATGAAAGTGTATCCCAACAAAAGAATAAATGTGAGGAAAGCATGTTTGTTTGCCTTAAGTGAAATTTTATTTTTATTTTTATATTTTTTGGTTATTCATTACATTTTTCCAAGATGCAACTAATTGGGCTTTTATTCAAACCAAAATGCAAAATCTAGGCAATGGTAATAAAATTAAATAAGTTTTCTCTCGCCTCACAAACGTTTGTTTCAAAATTAAGTCTTTATAGAAAAATGTAAATGATTGTGTAGAAAAAATGAGGCTTATAACAATATTGAATGAAAGTAAAGTATAGGTTCATATATTCTCTGATTTAGCTTATTTGTAACTTGATTAGCATCATCATTGTTGGTTTAGAAGGTGAAATGAGGAGAGTGAATTATTAGCAAGTAAGGGTGTTAGATTTTCTGAAAATTCCTGAAGACCTGCAAGAAACGGAACTTAGATCAACAAATACTAAAAGACAAAACAAACTTGAAATTAAAAACAGAAAGATAAAAAATAAAGGATGAAAATAAGCATGTGAGACTTATCTTGAAGAATCTCGTTATGATTTACCTTAGAGATGTCAAGTTTCTCAAAATTAATGAAGTAACCTCTTCTTATGTTAAAAATTAAAACATGAAGAAGTTGAAAATTTAATTATGTTCTCATATGCCCAAGATCACGAGTTTATTAAATCAAAACTTAAAGTAAATCTAAGTTAAACTAAACTAAACTTAAACTTACTGCTATTCTAACTTTATGAGGAAAATAATACTATGTATAGTTAAATTTCCAATGAAACCATTCAAGTTCTTTGATACCTGCAAACATATGTATAAGATGAATTAATAACCAGATTTTAATGAATAGTAGACAATCACAATATTTTTTTTTATGTACATTTACTTTTAGTAGAGACACAAGAAAAATTTTATCGACAAGGAATTTCTTATGAAATGTATTTTCCAACCAAGATTCAATTCTATCATAAAAATGATTTTGGACTGGTTTGAATGGAATCATGATTGGAAAAGTATTTTTCTGACCATGTTGAGAAAAGTTAGTACTATTTACAATACAAAAAGAATTTACATTACTATTTACAAACCTATTAACAAAAACTAAGGACTTATTCTCATAAGTTTATTTTTCACAAGTATCAGCTGCTATAGTGTAATCAATATTAGAACTAGTATATACTTGTGTTAAAAATTCAAGATTATGAAAATAAGTAGGAACTTGAGTTATATCATAAGAATCAAATACAGGTGTGGAATTCATTTCTTTAAAATTAAAATCATTATGTGAAGACTCAAGATCACAATTAGTTGAAATATGATCAGTAAAAGGATATCCTAGATCTTGGGATTTGGATTGATCATGATGGTTGACAATAAAACAACCTGACATAACCATCACCTAGGGGTGAAGTGCCTTACTATCCTCAACTGTAGATCACTATCATAAATTACTTCACATTCACTATTGTTAGTATTTATTGTTTGATCTTCTTTCAAAAAAACAGGAAACAATAGCATCATTTCTAAGTTTGCTAAGCATAACCTTAATTTGATAGACCAACGAAACCTTAGTGGGGGTGCTAAAATAGCAGGCTAATGCATATTAAAGCAAGGTCATCTAGACCATAAATCACTGAAGAGATCGACAACTCCCATCTATTGCGGGGTTACAAAATGATCGAAGTTTAATGTGTAAAGCGGTCTCTGCAATTCAAATCATGGTATAGATTGTGGGGTACATGGAAATTTGTGACTGGTTGCGGAAGTTAGAGCGGTGTGGATCCAAACCACCCTCGGAAACCTCCAAAATCACATGCTAATATCACATCAAGGGTCCACTCCGAGAGCTATGCATGACAACAAAGATTGACGTCAAGCCAAGTCATCAAAGGGGAAAGTCACAAGGACCATGCTTGCACACCATTCGTCCACGTAGTGCCAAATGCACACATAAGCACCGCCAAATAAATATTAATGATTTGACACTGTCAAAATCAAATAACCATCATTGAGTATTTACAACTGAAAATCATGGAGAACGTGATAGCATGGGAAGTCATTATTCCCATAGGATCATTAGCTAGTAGCCAATGTTTATGATTGATTGTGGATTTTTCTCAAAGACATGTAGTATCATTTTGTTTTGGGAGGTATTATAAAGAGAATTTAATGGTTTATTTCATAGCGAAATATTTGCAAATTAAATCACCCATCTAGTTCAACCTACTCATTTTCATCTAGTTTGTGTCCAGATATGGGGGAAAATAGGCCCATGTTTCCTAATGAACCAAAGGATGCTAAGGGGAAAATTTTAATGAAAGAGAAAGACTTGTTGTTTTTAACAAATCAGAAGGTTCAAGGAATATGAAAAAATCATTTCCAACAGTGCCAGATAAAGAGGGAGAAAGGAATATTGCACAAGTCATAACAAAAAAACCTCAAACAAAATATACTAATAAACTGAGGTTAAGCACAGAGATCAGGTTGAACCCTTTTCTAAAATATTTGATTATTAATATAGATAAATACGAGTATGAAGACAACACACAAGCTAGTAGAAACAAAAGAGAAAAACAACCAAAAGAGGCGGCTAAAGCTGAAACAGTCAAAGGAATCGAGGAAGACCAACCTAGCTGGCTTGATATGTTAAAAGAGGAGATTAAAAATCTCAAATATGATTGCATGGAAAGAAGATCCTATGAGCTAAAGACATGCAACATTTGATGGGATGATCCCATATATTTTGGATTTTATTTCTATTTGTGTAGATTTGTTGTAACGGTTTAGTAAGACATTTTAGATATATAAGAGATTATTCTCAATGTAGAAAGAGGGGGGGGGAGGGGAGGGGAAGGGGGTCGGGGGGTAGAACTTAGAGACAGAAAGGAATTTGGACTGTGTTTAAATTCTTATAACTTCTTTATGAATTAACATAGAAGTACCGTTATTTTGGAGGAAAGGATTTATCATGGTGTCATTCTCAGTATGTTTTTCCTATTATTTCTTATCTCCATTATTGTTTGTTCTTTCTAGTATTTAGCTGAGAGTAAATGTTTGGACTTCATCTGCATTTGATGCTCCATTCATACAGTAAATACTTGTTCAAATGTTAAGGATTCCATGTTCATAATTCATTTAAATTTAGTGCTCTGTCTATGGAGATCTATCTCCTTTCTGTTTTTCTTATAAAGTTATATTAAAAATTCACCCTTTGCTAGGTGATATTAGTGTAATGGGTTGTCCTTTCTTTTTTTGTTGTCATCCCAAAATTGAATTGTTGAAAAATGATACTTAATTTACCTTTGTTTTCTGAGAGGACATCACCAAATATTGATTCAATATTTTTAAGTTCAAACTTTGACCCCATTGCCCAATGGTTCCCTTCTATCGTTTGTCCTACCAACCCTTTAAAAAAAAAACTATCCTATGGAAAAATCTGACCTCTATGTGCCTATTGCTAAATCTTTTTGAGATTTTTCAATCTTTTACATATTTGAGAGATCCCTCTCTAGTTGTATAGGTCAAGATACAAATTAAAGTTGGTTTCAGGTTACCTTGGGGTTTATTTGATACATCCCAAAGAAATTACCAAGTGATGACATCAATGGCGTCGTTGTCCAGGAGCGAAGGTGAAATCTTCCCTTGGATAAACAACAAAGTTCATATTTAACTTCTGAAACCAAAAACATGGAGGTTGTATCATTCACCTGATGACTCCAATCGATCTTTAAATTAGATTCAGAGATTCTACTGGAGAACGACACCTGTTGAAAGATATATGAAAGGAAACGGTGGAAAGACCAGGTACATAAAATTGAGTTTTATCTGGGAAGTAGTTTCATGTTTCATCAATATATTTTTGTCCTTTACTGAGTTTTTCAAAAGAATATTTTTTTACTTGTTGCATTCAAATGAATACCATAAAGCTAAATTTATATATCCTTGTTTAAAAATTGTAGACACACTTTCTTCTTGCATTGTTGATCCTGAACAAGATCCTTCTCCCGAATCATAGGATGCCCATATTTGGGTTTTTGAACCTCATGAAACCAAAGTTGATTCACCATCTCATGTACTTAATCATATTCCCTCTAAGATATCAAACAGATATAGACCTATAAAATTTCCTTCTATTATTCATTATTTTCCTCCAAATCACCACAAATACGTGCCTAAGTTCAATGGAGAACCTAATAACCTTTCTGCTAAAAAACACATCCAAGATTTTTAACATTTTATAGATTTGTTTGAGTCTGATCATGATGATGTTTGTATGAGGGCCTTCTCTGAATCCTTGAAAGGGGCACCCCTCTCAACAGTTGCATCACCTGGTGTTTTTCTGATAAGTGTTATATCTTGTATCTTGAAATTTATATGCTGACATGTATGTTCATAGTCTGTGCAATTATGAATGGTTTCAGTATAAGACTGTCTGTATGGTGTTTTGATCAGAAATGATGGCTGCATGTTTTTATTGGAAAGACCACATATGGCTTATGTTNATATATATATATATATATATATATATATATATATGATGAACTAATACAGATTTTCAAGTCTGCTCTCAGGAGATTTGTTCCTGTGTTTTTCCTACCTGATGCCTTGGATAGATTTCCTCACAAAGGCACCCTTTCAATACCACTCCCTTACCTTCAAGAAGACCTTCTAGTCTGGTCTTCAAAACCTGGTTTAAATTACTTGAGGACCCGAAGGAGGATGTTATAGTTTAAGTCTTAAAATCTTGCACGAGGGAGAATGGTCCTTGTAGATCCCAACATTTTGGCATTTCAGTACCTAAAATACCCAAGCGCGAGTCCCCTTGCACTCGCAAGTCCCAAAACCCTGACTTGCGAAATCCTGAATTATTAACGTGGGGGTAAATTAAGAGTTTTCAGAGTTTCGACACGCAGAGTATCTAGGTGCGAGTTTTCTTGTACTCGTGAGTCTCGAAACCCTGACCCAAAAAATCCCAAAATGACAGCATGTGGTTGAGTTAGGACCTTTCGGTGGTTCGATACCCAGGTTACCCTTCCTTTTGCTAAATGAATGAACGAGATCCCTTCGGAAGATCTAAGGTTTGTTACGACCGTTAAATTTTATGAAGGAACGCAGGCATTAATGTCTCGACCCCTTTTTAATCTTTATAAGTAGAAAAGAAATCAAGACCATAGATCCCCAGGGTTCATGGGAGTATCTGGACCATCCATTTATAGGACACGTGGTTGCCGGTAAGTGTTTCGGTACCTGGGAAGACAAAGGGGAAGAACCCTGATCATTGCGAGTCACGAAACCCCGATAACCAAAACCCTGAAATAGTTTAAGAAGTGGATGAGATAGGATAGTTCGGCATTTCGGTACCCGGAGTACCTAAGAGCGAGTCCCCTTATACTCGTGACTCTCGAATCTTTGATTCGTGAAATCCCGAAATGATAATAGGACGGAGTAGTTATGAGTTTTCGGTGTTCTGGCCCCCAGGAAAACCTAGGAGTGAGACTTCTTGTCATTACCCATCGCAAAATCCCAAAGTATGAAACCCAAAAAGGTATAGCATGGGTGAGCCTTGGTGTTTCGATGTCTCAGCAATCGGGAAACCCAAGGGTCAGTCTTCTTGTACACGTCAGTCCCGAAATCCCGATGGCTGAAGTCCCAAAAGAACAATACGCGGATAGGTTACGAGACTTCGGCACTTGGGAAATCGGAAAGCTCAAGGGTGTATTCCCTTGTACTCGCATCTCTCGAACTCCTGACTTGCAAAGTCCCGAAATGGCTTAAAACCGACGGTATTTTGTGCGTCAGTGTTTCGGCACCTGGGATACCTGATGGTAAGTTTGCTTATGCTCACCAGTCCTGAAAACTCGGTTTGTGAATTCCTGGAATGGACTGAGTGACACATATATACGACTATACGTATGTTAAGGTTTCGGAGTTTCATCTCCCGAGAAACCTAAGTGCGAGACCTCCTATCGTCACATATCCCGAATTCCCGATGGAAGAAATCCTGAAATAGAGAATTATGTTTAGAGTTAGTAATTCGGAGTTCGGCCCCTGGGAAACCCCGATGTGATACCTTCTCTCATCGCATCCCTCGAACTCCTGACTTGCGAAATCCCGATAGGCAAAGTCCTGAAATGGATTCACACACACGGTTTTGGTGTTTCGGCTTTTCAGTTCCTGGGACTCTCAAGGGTCAGTTTTCCTCATAATTCGCTAGCCACAAAATTCCAATGGATGAAACCTCGAAATGAACAAGGGAATACCTGTATCATGATTTCCCGTATCATGAAAGTCGATGAGTACCCTCCGATAAGGCCTGTGGCCATAACTGTTGATTAGATGAGTGCGGATAAGGGATGGTAGGATCTATATCAAGTCTTGTAGGGACTCGGGGAAATTCTATTCCTCGGAGAAAAGAAGAAAAGGCTGAAAACTTTTAAATTATGTAGTGGGGGTGTTACATATAGATTGTGGGTTACGTGGAAATTTGTGATTGATTGTAGAAGTTAGAGAGGTTTGGATCCAAGCCACCCTCGACAACCTTCGAAATCATGTGTTAATATCACGTCAAGGGTAATTGTAGATTAGCATGTGATTAGCATATTAGGGTAATATCACGTCCTCACATTTGTGTAGATTTTATTTCCATTTATGTAGATTTGTTGAAATTGTTTATTAAGACATTTTAGATGTATAAGAGATTATTCTCAATGTAGAAAGAAGGGGGGGTGGGAATTTGAGCCAAAAAGGATTTTGGACTATGTATTAAATTCTCAGAATATTTTTATGAATGAATATAGAAGTATTGTGCTTTTGGAGGAAAAGACTCTTCACAGTGTTGTTCTCAATATGTTTTTCCTGTTAATTTTTATCTCCATTATTGTTTGTTCTTTCTAGTATTTAGATGAGATTAAATTTTTGGAATTCATCTGCATTTGATGCTCCATTCATATAGTAAATACTTGTTCAAATGTTAAGGATTTCATGTTCAGAATTCATCTAAATTTGGTGCTCTGTCTATGACGATCTATCTCATTTATGTTTTTCTTCTAAAGTTATATTAAGAATTCACCTTTTTTTAGGTTCTCTTAGTGTAATGGGATGTCCTTTCGTTTTCTGTTGTCATCCCAAAATTCATAATTTGTTGAAAAATGATACTTACTTTGCCTTTGTTTTCTGAGAGTACATCACCAACTGTTGATTCAATATTTTTAAGTTCAAACTTTGAACCCATTTCCCATTGGTTCCCTTCTCTCATTTTTCCTACCAACCCTTTAAACAAAAAACATAACATGTCCTATGGAAGAATATAACCTCTATGTGCATATTGATAAATATTTCTGAGCTTTTTAGGTCTTTTACATATTTGAGAGAGCCCTCTCTAGTTTTATAGGTCAGGATACAACTTAAAGTTGGTTTGAGGTTACCTTGGGGTTTCTTTGATAAAACCCAAAGAAATTACCAAGTGCTAACAACTACTTTGACTATTTTCCTTTAAATAAAAAACATAAACATAAGATGGTGAACATGTCTGAAAATTATCAAAAAAGTGATCATTTAATGAGTCATTACTCTGATAATCATGATTAAAAGATACAAAATCTGTTTGACTTAAGACAATCCTTTTATTTTGTAAAATGTCATTTAAATGAAGAGGAACTCTTAAATGATTATCAAACACATTTATGTCAGAAACAATATCAGGGTATAATGAAAAATGACTATTGGAACAGATAAAACTAAATATTTCTTTGTTCACAGAATGATCGTTATCATTAAAAACTTGTTCTTGAGTTTCTAATATCATTTCTCCATCATTTTCTTCAGCAGAAATATCACTTTTAGATAAGGGATTAATTTGGTTGGGTAAAGATTTCACTTCTTGAAAATGAGAATCAAGATGTTCTAATATGTGAGGCTAAGAATTACTAATAATCATATAAGAAATTCCAGTTAAATTACTCCTAATGAAAAAATTGTCATCATTATGACAAACAACAATTGTGTTGGGATTTGCAACATTTTCAGGATGAATTATGATTTCATTAGATGAATTTGTGTTTTCCTAAAATTGTTCCTTAATAATTTATAAATTGGTTGTTACAACAGGTTCAATTATGTCATAAGAAGTAACAGGTTCATCAATACTAGAAAATACACTAAGAAAAGATAAATTTTCTGATTCATTATGATTAATACAACGAAGTGAAAGAATTTGTTTAAAGCATGTTATTAATTCGAAATATGAAGGCAAATCATCAGACTTAAATTGAAGGCATATCGACTTCAATCTAAGAAGGAAATTGTTATAGGACTCACCTTCTATTCTACACAAGTTCTCATGTTCGAGGAAAACCTTATCACGATCATATTCTTGAAATCTATGCAAAACATTCGAGAAAACTCGTTCCAACTATCCCCAAAAGAAACTAATAATGATCTACACCAATCTTTAGCTTGGCTTGTTAAGATGAAAGTGAAAATCTTGCACATGACACCATCATCAATACCAAAATTTTTACAATTCAAAATAAATTGATGAACGTGATGAAATGCGAAAGAATTAGACTCAACATTAAATTTTATTTGTGATAAGTGTTTAACTACCTTTGTTGGAGTGCTTGATGCGCAACCAAATATACAAATCCATATGGGAATTTTAGGAGCCATTAAAAAAATGAATGAATTAAAAACAATAGCTCAAACAAGAATCAAATTATTATGCACACTCATCAGTGCCCTCCTTCTAGCGCAAAAAATGTTGATGGCCAAATATGACCATATTCAAGATTGGGGATATCGCCTAGTCAAGGTCCCAATTAGACCCTTTTCCTTTGAAATGATGATTATGACTGGTTCTATGGGTCTCCAGTTACTCTTATCCTAACCTAATTTATAAGCTAAGTTTATATATATATACAACTTTCTATCTGTTAATTTATAATGTTACTTATTTTTATTAGCAAACAAAAAGAAAGGGATCACTCTCTTGTGGCATGCTTACAAGAAAGAAATCTTAAGGTTGAAACAAGAGCTCAACTACACCACACTAGATTTCGCTCCTACGAAAGTAGAATTTATGGACTAAATACAAATGCAAATTAATCCTAAGATGCAAGAAAGCAAAAAGAAAATTTAATCTATTCTATCTTGATTATGAAAAGATATAGATCTCATCCAAACCAAGAGCCAAGTGATAAAAAGAAATGGGAGAGGAATGATGTTGAATTCAATATTAAGATTTACCTGCAAATCATAGAAATAATCCATATGATTTGCAAGTTATTATCACAAACATGTAATGTAATGGCTTAAATAAATAGTTATTTAAGGCAACCAAAACATATACTTAAACTCAATAAAATAGATTCAATGCAAAATCTACTATCATATTGAAGAAATGGTTCTTTCAATGCAACAATAATTAAAACAAAACAATATTACAATTAAATGATATATAATTATCAT
>JASDQU010101548.1:626003-639019 GCA_032191745.1 Picea mariana
AATTGCGGGAACAATTGCTACTGCAATGTAAATGGCCAACAGATTCATTCTTTGGATTAAATGACACAGCGAGTTAAATGTTAACTAACACCTTAAATGACTTACTATTGTTGTATTACTTGTTATGAGAACAGTCACGTAAACTACCTTGTTAGTGCGCTTTTAATTGTCATGTTAATGGTCATGTAATTGCCTTGTTATTTCTATATTAATTGTTAAGTAACCGCTATGTTAATTTCCTCGATAAATTGCTCCAGCCCTACTAATAGTTAGTAGTTTCCTTCTAATATTATTAGACAGATAGTATTGTTAGTTCGGTCAATATAACTAGACTACATGCTGAGATTTAATTGTTCATAAGTTTTATAATGATAGAATTCTACTTTAAGATTGTAAATGTTGTTATTTAAGTTAATGTCTAGTTGGGTGGAGAATTTGGATTAACATAGACTTGACCGATTAGGTTGTCTTAAAGATTAAAATTTGATTGGTAAGGAATGGATTGTAAATTTTAGACTTGTTGGATTGAATTTTAATTAAGGACAGAGGGCATTTATAATTATGGTTTTAGTGTTGAACACTCAGATTCGCAAAATTAATTGTATTAACGTTTATTTAGTGGACGCTTTATTGTCTAATTGTATCTTGATGTGCCCCGTTAGAATGGAACCCTTTTTAAAATTGAATGTAATCATAGACCAGTTAGATTAGGTGATTGGTGGGGGTGAGGATGATGTCATGTGGGTTGGCGTCACCCCTTGTCTTCATCCTCTTGTGTCTCGTCAACCTTTGTGTGGGGTAGGTATAGTCTCCCAAACAGTATTTGGTTCCTAGCTCATCGGAGTTTTCTTGAGTCTTGGTCCCTTTTGTTTTGTGCCAAGGTTATTGACGCATCTATCACTTGGGGAACGACCTGATTCCTAATGAGGGGATCATGGCACACCCTAGGGATAGTGGCAAACAAGATCTTGGCTGGAGTAGGTTCTTTTGTGTGAGTGCTGACTAGCGTGCAAGTTTCTCTTGGCACAAGGGTCGAACGCCTTCAGGTGTAAGGCCTGCATGCCTTGAGGTTCTAGTATCTGTTCGTCTAGGCCATGATGTTGAGATGGGGGTGTTCTCGCTTAGGTTGTAGGCGTGGTCATGTTTGCATTGGAAGGGTAGTCATCCTCCTTGTTATTTTGAGCATGTTTTCCAGTTGTCTTGTGCCAGTGTGTGGTGTCATAGTAACTTATTGCTTGGACTACGTGTTGCATTCATCGTCAGTGGTGTGATTATACTATTGTCATCATCACCTTCTTGCCTCTTAACTCCTGGAAAAAAAAAATGAAAAAAAAAAAAAACTGCTTCACTTGTTGTCGTAACGATGGGGTCGTTACCTATGGTATTAGAGCGGATTCAACCTGCGAGTAGGGATCGTTATGAATTTCATTGATATGATTTGATTATAATGTTGTTGATTGAGTTGACTTGTATGCATGTAGGTAATCATTATTAGAGGACACCGCGGAGGCAGACAATGGGGTGCTAGGGGAGGAGGCGTGATACCTCCAGTAGCATCCACTCCTGAGGGATCTAACCCCTAGGGAGACGAACAGGGTGTCGGGCAGGAGCAGATAGCAGTTGGTGATGTGGTTGGAATGATGAGATATTTTCAGCGCATGTCTAAGGCAATGATCAGCCGTTTCGACAAATATGAGGCCAGAGCGTCGACACCCCCTGAGGGTCCACCGCGCACTTCGGTTAGTACTAGTAGCATTCACCAGGAGCTCGAGAAGGTCAAATTTCCTGATTTCTTTGGTGCCCTGGATGACGCAGTCACCGAAGAATGGTTGGAGAATATGGCAATGTGCTTTGCACTTCATGATTATACCTCCAACATGAAGGTCTGCATGACGGTCTTCCAAATGAAAGGAAGCGCTCTTCTATGGTGGAAGATGCTCCTACCATAGTTGAACATGGCCATCGAAGATGTGTCATGGGAACTATTAGAGGAACTATTTTGAAAGAGATACCTATCAGAGGAATTCATTGAGTGTCAACTCAACGAGTTCAATGCCTTATGATAGGGCAGTCGTATGGTGCCCAAGTACGAGGCCTGTTTTATGGAGCTACTCCGATATGCTCTGCATCTTAACACTGAGAAACTTAAGGTCAATAGGTTTATGTTCAGCCTTAATGGAAACATACATTCCAAGGTTAGGATTTTGATGCCTCAAACCTTGCATGATGTCATCCAGAAGGCCCTCATAGCATAGGAGGAGCTTATCAATGGGGTTCAGACCAGGACTCCAGCAAGACTAGCTGACGAATGTCCTAGAAGTTCATATCTGACGATTGTAGAGACAGAGAAGTGTGATTGTAGGCTATTATGGAATGGCATGTGCTGAAGAATGTCCTAGAAGTTCATATCTTCATGGGTTTAGCAGGATACTATTGATGGTTCATCGAGGGATTTTCGAAGATAGCAAATCCGATCATGGAATTGCAGAAGAAAAACAAGAAGATTGTTTGGACCAAGAAATGTGCGGAAGCATTTCGGAGGCTCGAGGAGTTGTTGACATCAACACTGATACTAAAGGTCCCTAACATGGACGTGGACTTCTTGGTATGCATTGACGCATCCAAGGAAGTCTTAGGTTGAGTCGTGATGCAAGATGAACGAGTGATCACTTACATCTCGAGGAAACTGAGAAGGCATGAGGAGAACTATGTGACGCACGATTTGGAGTTTTTAGCCATTGTATATGTCTTGAAGGTTTGGAGACACTACCTTGTTGGATGAAAATTTGAACTAAATACTGACCACTATGGACTGCAACACATCGTTACGCAAAGCGACCTGAACGCACGACAACGGCGTTGGTCGGAATTGCTTAGCGAGTATGAATTTGAGATTACTTACATCAAAGGAACAGTGAACCAAGTGGTAGATGAATTGAGTCGGATACCACGCATCTTTTCGATGCTGCCTCTTCAGACAAATCTACGTGAAAAGATTTTAACTTTACAACATGACGATGACTGGTACAAAGAGGTCAAGTGTTTTATCAGACAAAACACAATGATGGTACCTAGATTTGAAGGATTTTTGTTTGATAGCGATGGTTTATTGAGGTTTAAAAATCAGATTTACGTACCGTCAAACGACAAGTTGAGGATGTTGATCCTAATCGAGGCTCATATAGTTTTCTACATGGCTCACCTGGGAGTCATGAAGATGAGGGCGTACCTTAAACCCTTATTCTTCTCGAAGGGATTGAAGGCAAACATAGTCAACTATGTGGCCAGATGTCTAGAATGTCAGTAGGTAAAGGCTAAACATAGACACCTAGCAGGATTACTACAACCACACGCTATTCCAAAATTGAAATGGGAGGTTATTTCAATGGATTTTATTGTTGGATTGCCACTAACAGCAAGGATACATGACTCAATTTTTGTAGTAGTAGACACTCTGACGAAGGGTGCTCACTTTATTCCTATGCATACAATGTATCAGGCACCTGACATAGCTAAAGTTTTCATCAGTGAGATTGTGAGGCTACATGGTGTGCCTAAGAGGCTTATATCTGATCAAGGATCGATGTTTACTAGAAGATTTTGGACGAGTTTCCAAGAGGCCTTGGGAGCTCAACTTAACTTTAGTACTCGATATCACCCAGAGACTGACGGGAAGACTGAACGAATGAACCAGAACTTGGAGGACATGCTGTGCATGTACATGATGGACCAACAAAAGTGTTGGGAAGAATTCTCACCACTGGTGGAATTCACTTATAACAACAGTTACCAAAGCACCATTAAGATGGCTCCTTTCGAGTTTCTTTACGGGCGACTGTGTCAGACGCCTTTGAGTTGGGATCGACTTGAGGATAGGGTCCTGGTGGGACCAGAAGTGATCCAAGAAATGGAAGATAAAATGCAAATGATAAAAAAAAGGATTAAAGAAGCACAGGATCAACATAAGAGTTATGTCGATGTGCACCATGTCGACCATAGTTACAAGGTTGGTGATTGAGTCTTCTTATGGGTTAAACCACATAAGAGTTCGATCAAGTTTGGAAAGGGAGCTAAACTCTCTCCTAGGTTTGTGGGACCTTTCGAGATTGTGGAGAGAAAGGGGCCCATGGCCTATCGACTAGCCTTGCTTGATTCTTTGAAGCATATGCATGATGTTTTTCTTGTATCTATTTTGAGACATTATATTAGTGATCCTACACATGTTATTGACATGATTTCCTTGCAGGTATCAGACGAGGGGGTGCTCATGGCTTAGCCGATCCACATATTGGATCATTGCATTCGACAGCTACAACATTGAATAGTAGATCAGGTCAAGGTCTAGTGGGACAACTATAGTCTGCACTCGGTGACCTGGGAGGATGCATATGATATGCGTCAGCAATTTCCATTTTTATTTGATAGATAGAATTATGATACTGTGATACACATTATTTCGGCACTTATACTGTGAAAATTTGGGATGAAGTTTAGACCAAGAGGGGGGTGTATGTAACATCCCGCTCTGGCGCACTGAGCGAACTTATTCTTTGAGGACACTTTCTTGCAAGTGATCCAGATTATTATGCTATTAAAACATTTGATTTTGATTATGAGGCGTTATGGGTTGATGACATGTTGTTTTACTGCATTGACATAGACAGGTGTTATTGAATCGGTTTTACTGAGTTTGCAGGATTTTGGACCTCAAGGATGCAGAGGCATCGATGGAACCCCTTGGACTCCGGATCGAGTCAGGGAGTGTACCATTGGGGTTTGATTGTTTTACTGTGATATTAATGCATCTGGTTAGATGATATGATATGGATATATTCTTACATGATTCATTGATTATGTAGGCTGATGATAGCTTGCAAACCAGACTCACATGTGGAGTAAATGGGTCACACACGACTACCAAAGATGTTGAGGGAGAGGTGTGGACAACAACCCTGCCACAACCTACTAGCACTCTCGTTGTGGCTCGAACTGTAGGTTAACATTTACCTAGTTCGAGAGGACCCACGATGTCGTGAGGGTGGACTACGACAGTCGCTCACGATGATTCTAAGGGGCGCGCAATAAATCAGGGGCCTTATTCCTTAGAGGCCCTAAGTCTCCCATATGTTCACCAGGCGGAGTATTGACTACAGGGTTTTTTTATGTCTACCAATTCAGTCAAGACACGAGTGGCACCCTTAGAGCACGTAGTGCGTCCTGAAGGGCACACCATGCAAGGGAAACAAATTAACACTAGTGGCACCCTTGGAGCACCTAGTGCATCCTGAAGGGCATGTCGCGTTGTTGATGATAAATGAATGAACCTAGATGGCCTTGGGACGAATAACGTGTTAAGAATTTTTAAAAACACATTCCCTAATAAAATGTTGCCCAATACAAAAATTTAAGGTCTAAGTCTAAATTATGCTAGTGGTAAAATTTTATCTATCTATTTAAAAAAAAACACAACAACAACATAAATAATAATTATACTCTTCATTAAATCTTGTAATAATAAGGGGGTAAGCAATTTAAATGATTCATAAAAATATGTTCGTGTAAAATTAAAAAAAAAGAGAGAAATAATTGTTTTATTATTTATGATAATTTAAAATTATTAACTAAAAAGGGAAAAAGGAAAAAGCGGGTTAATTTCTACACCTCCCAATTTGAGTCCTAAATGAAAAAGGGAAAGAGGGAAATCTAAAATATTTAGGAAACTAGGAAAAGAGGGAAACATAAGAAGAAAAGGGAAACCCAAGGGAAAAAGTAGAAAGTCAAACTTAGTAAGGTATCTACCATTAAGAACTTTCTAATTTAAAATTGAACTAGAAAATTGATAATGGGGAAAGTCATTAAAACCTGTAAGAGAATTTGGGGATACCTAGGAGCGATTCTAGGAGTGACTCTAGGTGGGTGAGGGAAATAAAGGATTTTAATTAATTAAAGAAATTAATTTGTGGAGAAATGAAGGGGATGGGTGACACTTGTACGGGGATGAATTTTTAGGATTTAATTTTTAAAAACTTACTTAAATGAGATTTTAGGAAAGTAAGGAACTTCGAAACTCTATATAATGAAGGGAGGAGAAGGATGAAGGATCTCTTCTATTTGTGTAACATTACTCTACAGAAATCTCTACTTGACCGACTTAGCTTGTGGGAGTTGGGATACCCAGCTCAGTAAGGAGTGGTAGCTCGGCCTTGCGAGGAAATATGGGAGCTAGCTAAATCTTTGGATAGTGTGTGTGGCCCATTTGCGGCTCAGGGGGCTAATGGGGAAGAAGAGTACCCCTATCATTGACTGGGAGGTATCCGTGAAGTCTCGCCGATCGGCAAGCAAGAGTTGCATGGAGCATGCGGGATGTCACTCAGAGCAGTCGATCAGGCAATGGTACACTCTCTTCATTTTTGTATGGTAGATTGTTGGAGGATTTATGCTTGGATCTGCATGTTTAATGGAGTAAGTAAACTGATTATCTAGATTGATGACTGAATTTCTTTCATAGCCTAGCTTGATGATTGATTGACTCCCATGGCTTTCGTTCCCCGCATGTCTTGACCTCATTGTGGTGTTTGACTGTGACCATTGTGGTGGTTTTTCCATCCCTATCTCATCATTCCTCGCCTGAGCAGTCGGCCAAGAGCCTAATCTACGGTCCTTGCTTCGGCGTTAATAGACCTATGGATCTCAACGCCCTGTCTTTATGTGTGAGGATGATGAGAAAAAGACGGACCTATAAGTCGTCTAACTCCGTTGTTGTCCTTGGATGATTGGATCCTTTCGGTTCTCTTACTGTTGTCTACAATTTGTATTAGTATTCTGGCAATGGAAAAATGAATTGATTCATGTCTTCATTTTGTATTTGTATTCAAGCAATGGAAAAACGAATTGATTCATGTCTACATTTTGTATTGGTATTCTGGCAATGGAAAAATGAATTGATTCATGTCTGCATTTGTATTTGTATTCTGGCAATGGAAAAATGAATTGATTCATGTCTGCATTTTGTTTTGGTATTCAGGCAAAGGAAAAACGAATTGATTCATGTTTGCATTTGGTATTGGTATCCTAGAAATGGAAAAACATTTTTTCTTTTAAATGTTGCCAGAGATTACCGTTTTAAATGCCCATGTTTTGCTTTCAAATGAGACAGAGATTGTCGTTTAAAATTGTCCACGTTTTTTCTTTCAAATGAGACTGAGTTTGTTGTTTTAAATACCCACGTTTTGCCTTCAAATGAGACCGAGATTGTTTTTTTAATTGCACACATTTTTGCTTTCAAATGAGACTGAATTTACTATTTTAAATGCCCACATTTTTGCTTTCAAATGAGACTGAGTTTGCTATTCTAAATGCCCACGTTTTTGCTTTCAAATGAGACTGATTTTGTTGTTCTAAATGCCCACGTTTTTGCTTTCAAATGAGACTGAGTTTGTTGTTTTAAATTCCCACATTTTTTCTTTCAAATGAGACTAGGATTGCCCTTTTAAATGCCCACGTTTTTGCTTTCCAATGATGGACTGAGTTGTTGTAGAAATCACCCACGAATTTAGCCTTTTAAATATTAAATTCACTTGCCAGAATGACCACGGTTTTGGTAAATAAAAATTGACTATGTGCATGTTGAATTCGCCCACCCTTTTTTTTGCTATTCAATTTATAACTGACTTGTAGTAATGACCACAATTTCACCTTCAAACCGTGACTGCAATTTCCCTTGAGTGAGGGACTGCATTGATGTTGATTGGATACATTTTCCTTTAATTGTTGAGTTGTTGTTGACTGGGCAGGATTGGCCACCATGTGGGCACTACGTTTTTGCTAATTTTTCCACAGTGAATTAAATGGATAACAGTTATTTAAATGCCTTATTATTGCTAGATTCATTGCTATGTAATGGTCACATTAAATGCCTTGATTTTTTCCAACAAATAAAATGGATAACAATGAGTTAAATGCCTTGTTATTGCTAGATTCATTGTTATGTAATGGTCATATTAATTGCCAGAACAATTTCTACAGCAATGTAAATGGCCAGCAGATTCATTCTTTGGATTAAATGACACAATGAGTTAAATGTTAAATAACACCTTAAATGCCTTGCTATTGTTGTATTACTTGTTATGACAAAAGTCATGTAAACTACCTTGTTAGTGCACTTTTAATTGTCATGTTAATGGTCATGTAATTGCCTTGTTATTTCTATATTAATTGTTAAGTAACCGCTATGTTAATTTCGTCGATAAATTTATCTAACCCTGCTAATAGTTAGTAGTTTCCTTCTAATATTATTAGGTAGATAGTATTAGTTCGATCAATATAACTAGACTACATGCTGAGATTTAATTGTTCATAAGTGTTATAATGATAGAATTCTACTTTAAGATTGTAAATGTTGTTATTTAAGTTAATGTCTATTTGGGTGGAGAATTTGGATTAACATAGACTTGACCGATTAGGTTGTGTTAAAGATTAAAATTTGATTGGTAAGTAAGGAATGGATTGCAAATTTTAGACTCGATGGATTGAATTTTAATTAAGGATAGTGGGAATTTATAATTATGGTTTTAGTGTTGACCACTTAGATTTGCAAAATTAATTGTATTAACGTTTATTTAGTGGATGCATTATTGTCTAATTGTAAATTGACGTGCCCCGTTAGAATGGAACCCTTGTTAAAATTGAATGTAATCATAGACCAGTTATACTAGATGATTGGTGGGGGTGGGAACGATGTCGTGTGGGCTAGTGTCACCCCTTGTCTTTGTCCTCTTGTGTCTTGACAACCTTTGTGTGGGGTAGGTATAGTATCCTAGTCAGTATTTGGTTCCTAGCTCATTGGATTTTTCTTGAGTCTTGGTCCAGTTTGTTTTGTGCCAAGGTTATTGACGCATCTATCACCTGGGGAACGACATGATTCCTGATGAGGGGATCATGGTGCTTGGTATTTTTTTCTTTGGCTCTTGGTTCTGATTGTAAACAAAACCATACAGTATCAAGTCTCTGTCAACTCCAATTGTAGCTAGGCTCACAGATCCAGTGCATGCAAATCATTGATGTTGCAAATCAGATCATACCAAAGAAGCTTGTGAAGGGCATGGCTATGTTGTTGTTGACAAATTTTGATCAAATTATCGTGGTTTTTATTCAACAAATCTATAGTTTTTGAATGAGCTCTTAAGAATGGCTCAAATGGAATGGCATTTCTAGATCTCAATTCCCCATTATGGGGTCAAGGAAACCCTCAAAATCCTCAAGGCCCCTAAAACCCTCTAGGAATGGATGTGAAGTGTACGACTTGCAGTATTGCTAGTGAATCACTTGACATCCTCATAGTCATATGAATAAGACCAGAAAGACATCGTTTGGGAGCTTTGGCTACTGCTCAAATGGGGCAATGACCAATGCATCTCAATAACCCAAGAAGGTGCAATGTCATATCAACGAATTACTGGACATGTGCATATATACCACTCTTTATTAGCAGAGCAAGGACACCATTTTGGATCACGCAAACGTTTCCAATACTAAGATGAGGATGTCGTTGAATCAAGTAATTATAGTGTTGATCAAGATTGTTTGGGTAGCTTGGCTATTTATCTAAAAGGAAATACCATCGTCCTTGTTTCCTCCAAGTTGCTTCCTACTTATTTCGCTGAACCTGATTGGCGAAAACATCATGCTTCGCTCATTACTCTCGCTCAAATCATAGAAGGAAGCTACAATATCTCCTCCTTCACGCATCAAAGGCATCTATAGGAAATTCTTCATATGCATCTTTTCACGTTGATTATCTCATGATTTGGCATATTTCTGTGTGGAAAATTTCTGGATGGCAGATTTCTTTTTGGTAGATCTAAAAATGGTAGATCTTTATGTGGCATATCTAGATGTCTGGTTTTATTCTCTTCTTAATAATGGATGAATGCATATTTAGGGAGTCTTTGACTCCGAACATTTATGAATAGATCCATTATTTTTCCACCTTTATCTTAGATATATGCAGATATTCCAAACAATATTTTTATTTAACTAGCAATAACCCTAAACTCGTTTTGATCAACGATTATTTCCTCCATGACAATGCATTCATTCTTGTTTTATGTAGACTGGGTACATTTCCACATGTAGCTCCACACAAGAATTTTGTTTGTAATGTGTACAAACCCATTCAATCATCTATCTTGGCATACAATAATCGGTCTCTAATACAATAATATTGGGTGTTATTCCTTATATAATTTCCTCTAACACAAGTTCGAATTTTCTACTATCAATGGAATATTAAATAATTGCCATGCATTTCAACAACCCTATTCTAATACATATGCCATTAGATGCTCAATGAATTATCTAATTCATGCTTTCATATGGTAAAAAAAAAACATAGAAAAGAACAAAGTATTGTTCTTTTTATGAACAAAGAACCTCTCTCTCAAAGACATTCCAGATTTATACAGGAATTTGTAATTCCCAATTCACACAGAAATTGGGATTCCTCCATTATAAATACATACAACATTCATATAAGCAACATGACATGAAAAATTATCTCTTGAACTGATCATTGTATGTATCATATTGTTGTCTTTAACTTGGGAAAATTTCCTACATCATTCCTCCATACAGTTCCATCACTCTCCTTGAAGACATTCCTTGAAACATAAATCCAAACTAAAAACATATTTGTATTATGTTGGTGTAGATCATTGCAGGATCTCATCAAAAAATGTCAATCGATGGCATCTAAAAACAAGTTTCGATGTGGATATCTTGGATGAGAAAAAAACTTTGAGAAAATGGTTGATAATATGAGTGAATCATTGATATTCCTCTTCAATGTCAAGTGCTCAATTTCTCTTGGGTGATCTCCATGTAATGGACAGTAACTAGATTTCTTTTGGAAGATCTGTAAGAAATTTTACAGAATGTTGGGAAGACTATATTACTAAAATCTGGTATTTATTACATTCCATGATACATTCCATGATACATTCCATGATATGGTCCTCGATATAGTCTGTGATACGGTCCTCCAAATGAAATTGCACTCAATAGATTTTCTCTTGAGTTTGAAGAGATCTGGATTGATGTCAAGAATTCTTCCTTGCTTCCTCGATCCATCACCAATTCTCTTCCTTCACAATTTTTAGCATGGCTCTAATACCAATTGATAAAATATAAACAAGAACAACAAGATGGCGGAAAAGGCTCACTAGCCAACAATCATCTGTATTCACACCAATGGTACATATTTATAGTACAATGGGTGATGCCACCTCATAGAGAGATTTTCTCTAGAGCCTAAAATCATGCATGATGACTAGGATATGCAATATTAACTAGCTCATTAGTCATCACTTGAGGTATATTACTAAAATCCTAAATGAATAATACAAATATAGGTGACAATTTATACTTAGTGAGTGGTTAAGGTAAGCCATAGGCTAACATATAATGACCTAAAAAATAGCATACCTCTGCAAACATTGACTTTACTGGTAATTTTGTGAGACAATACACACCCTTCACCATTAACATTGAGAGTATCTACCATCATCGAGCATTATCCACTCTAAATAGAAGTTTTTCCTGTCAAGGTGAGAGACATCGTTGAGATGACACACACACACACACATGATTTAAAATTGGGTTGTGAATATAAAAGTAAAATACATTGGTGTGTTTCAATTGTAAATGTTCCTCTCATTGTGAACCTTAAATATGCTAGAGAATTCATCCATATAGAATGGCCACATTTCCATAGGCTCATGGACCATATGGTATGGGAATATGCTTAAATATATATGACATGGGGGAATAGGTGGGCATATAGGGGATTCGTTCATATTTGGAAAATTACTATCCATTTCTAACAAAGGATAGGCTTGCCTTAAAAATGAGTTTATTCGGTCAAGGGATGGAATTTGATGGGAAAATATTCAAAACCATCAAATTTGATGGGTTATTTCATTTTCAAATTCCAACCCATAAAGATTTTACCTAAATCCTGAGAAATCTCTCTTCCCAATTTTCTTAAGTGATCATGCATATGCATGCTATTTCAACTCTCTACCTCTGCAAGGCACTTATTCTGTAGATTTTGAAACCTTAGAAAGCCTTTATAGCCTAGTTTATTCTATAATATTATGGTTGTATACCTCTCTTCCCCTATGCAAAAATAAGTTATATGTAGCAATATCTATTGTGTAACATCCCGCTCTGGTGCACTGAGAAAACTTATTCTTTGAGGACACTTGCTTGCAAGTGATCTGGACTTTTATGATGTTAAAACATTTATCCTTAATTATGATGCTTTATGATAGACGACATGATGTTTTACTGCTTTGACGTAGATAGGTTCTTTTGACTCAGTTTTAGTGAGTGTGCAGGGTTTTGGAACTTGAGGATGTAGAGGCATCGGTGGAACCCCCTTGGACTCCGGATTGAGTCAGGGAGTGTGCTATTTGGGTTGATTTATTTACTGTGATATTTCATTGATTTGATGATATGATGTTGACATGTTTTGACACGATTGTTGATGATGCAGGCTGACGATAGCTTGCCGATCAGACTCACATATGGAGTAAAGGGGCCACACACGATATCCAGAGAGGTTGAGGGAGAGGTGTGGACAGCAGCCCTTCCACAGCCTACTAGCACTCCCTCCATGGCTTGAACTGTAGGTTAAAGATTACCTAGTTCGAGAGGATCCACGATGCCATGAGGGAAGATTGCGACAGTCACTCATGATGATTCTAAAGGGCACGCAATAAGGTGATGGCCTTGTTCCTTAGAGCCCTTAGTCTCCCACAAGTTCACCTGGCGGAGTGTTGACTCCAGGGGTTATAGATGTCTACCAATCAGTCAAGTTGGAGAGTGGCACCCTTGGAGCACATAGTGCATCCTGAAGGGCATGTCACGCAAAAAAAACACAAGAAGCAAGTGGCACCCTTGGAGCATGTGGTGCATCTTGAAGGGAACGTCATGTAAAAGAAACGAATGAGGTGAGT
>JASDQU010101548.1:660275-679511 GCA_032191745.1 Picea mariana
TAATAAAAAGAAAAGATTTAATAACGCAACTGCCATTTTCGGCTTTAATAAAAAGGGGAAAGAAGTGAATAATAAGAATTAGGAAACTAAGTAATGGAGGAAACTTAATAAAGGAAAGATGGGAACTTATGGTAAAAATCACGGTCAACATAGTAAGGAATCTGCAATTAAGAACCTGCTAATCTGAGCTAATTTAGTAACATATTTTTTTTAGGAAAGTATTTAAAACATGTAAGGGGATCTGAGAACACCTAGGAGTAAATTTAGGAGCGACTCTAGGTGGGTGAGGGATTTGAGACATTATTAAATTTAAAGAAAATATTTATTGGAGAAAAGAGGGGGATGGACGACACTTGTGCGATGGAGAATATTTAGAATATTTTATTGAAACTTAATTTAAAATGTGAATTAGGAAAGTAGGTGGGTATCAAAACTCTATAAAAGAAAAGGGAGATGAGGAAGAAGGGGATCGGCTATAAGCATAACGTTACGCTACCGGATTTGTGACTTGACTGATTACTTGTGGAGAGTTGGGATTTCTCAGCTCGACTAGGAGTGGTAGCTCGATTTGTGACTTGACTGATTACTTCTGGAGAGTTGGGATTTCTCAGCTCGACTAGGAGTGGTAGCTCGGCCTTGCGAGACGAGCTGGGAAGCTAGACATATCATCTAGATAGTGTGTGGCCCCTTTGCGGCTTGGGGGGCTAAGGGGGAAGCAGAGTACCCCTAGCGATTGGCTGGGAGGTACCGGTGAGGTCTTGACGGTCGGTGAGTGGGAGAAGCAAGGAGTGCGTGGACGTCAATCGAGGCAAGCAAAGAGGAAAAGGTATGCCCTTATACTTTGTAGAGTAAAATTCTTGGGACTTACGCTTGGATTGCTTATTGATTGAAAAGATTAGATAGACTTATTACGGTTTCATTGAAATTTATTGAAATTGTTTATTTCTGGTAGTTTATGTGTGTTGTATTATGAAACTTATTTGGGCTAGAAGTAGAGGTTTGGGTTGAATGGAAGCATTTCTTTTCTAGGAAGTGGTTCAGTGAATTTTTGATCCGTTATTAGCAGAATGGTAAAACTCCCTTTTTATGCATCTATTCAGAAATTTTTTTTGGGTTCTGCGTTCTATTTAATTGAAGACCTTTTGCCCCGCATCCTTCTTCAGCCGGGCATGCATCTCCCCTTTCCCTCCGACATAATTTAAATAAATGTATTAAGGTATAGCCTTCGTTGACCCAGTTTTTACCCCCTTCTGGTCGCCCAGCTGTATAGATTGTTACCGTCAGTGGAGGCTAAGGGCACCGCGTTACTTGACCTTTACCTCTCGGCTTTTTAGTTTAATGACCGCAATAAGCCTTACGGTGTTTCCTTGCTAAATCCCCCGATTTCGATTTAGACGTGGTAGGTGCTCTTCTGGTTGACAACCATTTGCACCACGTTTTTGCTTTAAAATCTTGACAGCGAACTTACTGTGGAGACGGCCTTACCTACCCTCGTTCCAAAGTTCACTTCACTTGACAACCCGGGTTTCTTTTTATTGTCCAGCGGTATCCTAGACACAGAAATCCTTAGATAGCGAATCTTGATCGATATTATGAGGTTAAGCCACCAACAATACGCTCACCCTTTCGCCCTTTGAGATGCCTTGCCCAATTCACGTCCATCTGATGTCCTCCCTTCAGTTTTATTTTCCAGTAATTGAGGTACGTGCACCTTAGAGCGGAAAGGAGTTAGGAGGTGTAGCAGCTAGTGTATCGGACATAGGGCCCTCTTAGCAGTTAATATGGGTTACCTGTGGTAGTGGATTTCAAAGTTTTACCCAGCATTCACTCCCTGCCCTCTTCGAAGCGTTACCCATTGATCCAGCAGTTGATCAGATCATTTGCACCCTCTACCAGCTACCTCAGTGCATGTTTTTCACCACTCACGAGGTGGGATTTTCTTCTAAATTTTTATGTAGCTGGAAACTATGAAATTCATATGTTACCTGTAGATAAATAAAATATATTTAATGTAGTGTGTAATGTGTAGTTAATTAAAATCAATGTAATGTAACGTGTGCGCCAGCGGTTCAGTCGACCAGCCAACCAGCATGCATTGGTATTTTAGGCTCGAATTGCTTTTGATGTGGTTAATTGCTGGACCGAGAGATCCCCCATATCCCTGGAGGCCACATTTATTGGAGTTCCTGCCATGCACATCACTCTGATCTTGACAGCAAGGCATTCCTGGAATTGCGCCAGCGTACATGCTTCTGTAAATTATCGGGGTTATTTTATGCACAAGTAGTGTTCTGCGTTTTAAATAGGCGTAAATTAGTCTTAGACAATATCTGAACGTAATGTGTTGCTATTTTTAACTGCAACGTAATTAAACAGATTTGTAGTTACAGGGTTACCTTCCGACACTATATGGTTTACTGTTTATGCTTATTGAATGCTCCAGGTCGTGTAAAGATTTATGGTTAATAATAGAATCCATAGGTGTTGATTAATGAAATGATCTTTTTATTTTCCTCCAGATTGAATGGGTTAAAATCGGAAAACTTATGATTTTTTTTTATACTTGATAAAATGAATGTTTTATGATTCTTTAATAGTGTTAAAGTTAAAATTGGGAAAACTTGTCATTTTGTTTTATACTTAATAAATTGAATGTTTCAGGATTCTTAAATAGTGCATGGAGTGAACAATTTTGGGAATTTAATATGTGGTTGTAGTTATGTCAATAATATCCTCTTGAGCTTGAAGAAAAATCCTCTATGATTTTATGATTTGGGTAGTGTAGATTACTGTAACTTCAAGGATGTATGTGTAGGTTTGTAAATGCAATGAAATTCTCGATGATCGTTCTGTTATTTAAAAGATAGTGCACAATAGTAAAAACCTCTGCAAATGGAAAATTATTGGGGAAATTGGATTCATGGATGTGTAGTCCTTTGGTTTAATTGATTGAATAAATGTTATGATTTCTTGGGCCATGATTTAAGGTGATTTATCACTGGTTGTGTTTAGACTTTATGGTAGTGAAGGATGTTTAGACCTTAGATATCTTTTCACAATAAATTAATTGATGTTACTTACATGTTAACCTTGGCAAATTTCTGAATGGCTTAATTGAATATATATGCTATTGATACGAATGGCACCTTGAAGTACAGTAGAAGGCTACCTTTGCATCTTGTTTTGAAATAAAGTTGGTTTCCTTTCTCTTGCACTTATGTCATTTCATGACAGATTTTGTAATCAAATTTTCTTGCACCGTGGAGTTCCTGTGAGGTGTGTTGGATATGATCGTGTAGCGATTATCTTTGTGGTTTTGATTTAGCATTTTGCTTGGTATTTTTGTGTCGGGCGGGAAGTAGACAACTCCATGTTCCTCAGAATAGTCACCAGCCCTGAGACATTAAATGGTTAAAATCAATGGGAACCTGCTTGAGCATTGCTTATGTGTCTTAGAGGTCCTAACCATTGTAGGGTAGGATGGATGGGTAGTCAGTCTAGCTTATTCTGAGTGATCATTGTTAATGCTTGCAGTTGCCTATTGTATGCTGTATGTCGTCTTGTTGTGTTCGTCTTGCTTGCATCTTGATTCGTCGTCGAGTTACTAGTTTCTGCCTGAGCAGTCAGCCAGAAGCCTATCTGACATTCTCTCTCTCCGGAGCAGAGAACTAAGATTAAACGCCCTTCTTTCCCGTGCAGAAATAGTAAAATCTACTACTACGGATTCTTCCATCTGTGTTTGTACTGTGCATAACACAGTATGTTGTTTAATGCTTGCAGTTACTTGTTGTGCACCTTATGTCTTCTTGTTGTGATCATCGTGGTTGCGTCTTGTTAGTCACCGGGTGGTGACGTAGAGTCAAGCATGTCTGTTTCCATTTCCACATGCGCACACACCTTAAGAAAAGAAAAAAAATTAGCACCTGTTATCGGAGTTGTTGTCGTAACGAGGAGGCTGTTACATATTGGCCCTCTCTAATGAGTGAATCACAACTAATTTTAAGATTTTATTGTAGCTTGGTGGGAAGTATATGCTAAATATTATTTTATTGGTACTCCTAGTATTACTTATGGTCATTTCCATAAAGAAGTGTTCCAAACAATTTTAAAGATAAAGGAAATCCATGAATAAACCCTAAATAATGATTTGTGAGAGATTTGAATCATGTAAGTGATTGGGGCTAGAAGAAATAATGGAAGAGAAAAAGTTATCTGAAATGTTTTGTATTAAGGCCAATTAACTTACAAATTGAATACTCTCGCACTATTGAACTTACATGGATATCCTTGTCATGGGATGTAATAAAAATTAACCAAATTACGGGAAAGGAAACCTTTCACATTAATTAAAAAGTGCATCTAGTTGATCCACATGCTCTACATATAAGACTAGTAATCCCTAAGAAAATCATGAGAAAGAATTTACAAGCATATTTATACCACAACTAGTGATGATTATTGGGTCATCTAAACTAGTCACACTCTTTAAAATATTTCTTTGCAATACATTCAAAGATCCTTTAGCTTCATTTTCTCTGAATTCCATTAAAAAGGGGATTTAAGGTAATATGAATTCTTCTGATTGAAGAGTTATTTTTCTCTAGTGTTGTCTTTCCACTACTACATATGGGTGGAAAAATCTATGTTGTACTCCAAAAGTACGAATAAAAGCATCTGTATTATCGCATTTTACTTGCATTTTTTGTTTTTCTTTTTAAAAAGCCCCAACGTTCATTGACTATCAGATGCAAGAGACTATGGTCGAATATCTGATGGTTGACTAGGTCAGCAATCATCAGATATTTGATGGTTGACCAAGTCAGTGATGTATGAACCGATGTTTAACGAAGTCTATATATTTTTTTCGTTAAGCAGTGTCTCTCTAGTCAGCATCCATCTGAAGTCCGACAAAAGTGCAATAATTAAACAAGTTTGAAATATTAAAGGCGTTCAACATTGTTTCTATACCAGTAATGGTTTGAAGAGGTTATAAGGGATATTTTAAGGTCATAATACAAAAAAAAATGTTTTATTAATTGTATTACAAATAGTTAAACTACCGAGGTTGATTTTTTTAGATAATCATCACTGAAAGTTTGGTAAGGAAAAATGTCATGTACAACATTCCTCCAAGAGGACAAGGTCGAGACTTGAGATCTGCATTGGTAGAGGCTTTGGGTGATTGAAAATGTTATTTCCCTTGTAAAAAATGTAGGGGCTATAATAGAAGGAGAATTTTAATAAAAATAGCTAAAAAACATTATGGTGAGTATGGACACTTTGAAGGTAGGCATGAATATCATCCCTTGGTAAGTTATTCATTATATGTATTTATATTGTAGATTGTTTTTGTAAATGTTTATATGTTAAATGTAGAAGAAAAATATTGTATTCTTTCTTATTTATGGATATATTCTATGTACACATGAAAAAATTGAGAGTAAGTTAAGAAAAGTAGACATAAGGTGTAGATTTTAATTAGGGTTTAGGGTATGTTTTAGTGGTTAAGGGGTTTAAGATTTAGGGGTACAGGGTGTAAGGGGTTAGGGGTTAGGGTTTTAGTGGTTTAAGGGTTAATAAGGATAGATTAGGGCTTAGTGGTTAATTGGTTAGGGTTTAAGGTAGGTTTAGGGGTTTAGGTCCTAGGGGATTTAGAGGTTAATGGGGTTTTAGGGAGTAGGGCTTAGAGGTTTAGGGTTATGGATTAAGGGGATAGGTCGGGTTAGAATTTTTTAAACAAAAATTACTAATGGAAAGTGGATATGCCACACTGGTTGAATTCCATATTTATTAGAAAGAGAACAATAAATCAAATATGGAGATTTCATATTCATGTTCTGGCACCTTGAAGGTACAAAGTTGAGGGGGATAGATAAGGGTGGTTTATATTTTGTCATATTTGTTGAATGAATGGTTTATGGGTGTCAAGTATGTATGTTATCATTTACTTGTTGATCCAAAACATGTTTTTTTACACTCCACAATATGCTCATGACATGAAATGCATCAAGCGTTGGTCCCAACAAAAAGGAGATTCCATATGTGAATCGTGCTATTAGGTTTCATGAATTTTTATTTGTCTATTTTTGTATTAATCCACATTACTATATATATATATATATATATATATATATATATATATATATATTATCATTATTATCCTCCACTAATATTCTAAATTGGTAGTGCAGTCATAATTATTTTTTCTTTCATCCAATTTAGAGCTTAATTTAAAAGGTATCATAGGGATATTTTCATTGTTTTATTTGCATAGGGATTTGTTTGAGAAATATTTGCAGCGTTGCTAATTTCTATTTTGATATTGGTACTGACACTATGTTTGAGAATTATTTGCAGAGTTGTTAATTCCTCTTTTCATATTGGTAATTGTTTCCTTTTTAAAAGTTTTGAAGATGAGTTATAGTCCCTAGTAATGTCGTCATATTTTTTAAACAAAAATCACTAATGGAAAGTGGGAATGCCACACTGGTTGAATGTCATATTTGTTAGGAACAAGAAAATAAAGAAAATATGGAGATTCCATATTCCTTTTCTGGCACCTTGAAGGTATAGGATTGAGGGGGATAGATAAGGGTGGTTTATATTTTGTCAGGGTTGAGGGGGGATAGATAAGAATATGACATAATGATGAAGGAAAAATAAGAATAGATTGTTTTTTCTTGTTGTGACTATATATATGAATATGAATCACCATATGCTAGTGTTCAATACTTGAGTTAATATTGGCTATGTTGACAAGTACCGACGATTTGTTTAAGAAGTATTTTGCAAAGTCGCTAATTCCTCTTTTGATATTGGTACCGATGCTCTATTTGATAATTATTTTGCATAGTTGCTAATTCATTTTTAAAAGTTTTGAAGATCATTTCTAGTTCCTAGTAATGTCATCATTTTTTTAAAAATAGAAATCACTAATGGAAATTGGAGATGTCACAATGGTTGAATGTTGGATACTTGTTAGGAAGAGGACAATAAAGGAAATATGGAGATTCCATGTTCTTGTTCTGGAATCCTGAAGGTACAAGGTTGAGGGGGATAGATTATAAGGATGGTTTATATTTTGTAAGGGTTGAGGTGGGATATAAGATAAGAATATAACATAATGACATGACTATATATATATCACAAAGTGTATTTATTCCTAAATGTCAAGAGAAGATAGCATTTTTTCTATATGTTTTCAACATATTCATAGACATCTTGATAAATTGCACAAGCTTCATCATTGATTTGTCATCTTTGTTTCTCGCTCTCACCTAAGTTGTCTTTGTATTTTTTTTCTTTATTTTCCTATATTTTATTTGTAAACATTTGTATCGTTTTAATATTTGTTATATACACTAATATTTCTTGATTGTTTGTAATTATAAAGGAACGACACCTTAGGGAACTTACCATGGAGGAAGACATGGTTGTACAAGCATTTGTTTAGGAACATGGATTGAATATTGAAGATCAATTTAATGATCCTATAGAAGAAGATGATGATGCTAAAACCATGGTTGAAGAAGATGGGACAAATATATTGATATAGGAAAAATTTAATAATGTTGGAATGGATTATGATGACAACCAGCTTGATGGTGTTTTTGATATACCTATACTTGAGAAGGAAAGTCAACCTCTTTATGAAGGCTCCAAAACAAGTCTTCTCTCTGCTATATTGTTGTTGGTTGAACTTAAAGGTTATAAATGGTTTTTGAAACACTTGTGTCACACAACTGCTAAGGTATGTAATATATTAATCTGTCACACTTAGTACATGATAATAAAGGTTTTATTTTTTCCTATATTTTTATTGTTAGTTGATGATCTGTAAAATTTGGATGCAATATGTATTATTAACATTATTTATATTAATTAGTATTGATTTTTTATGTTCTAGATTTTTACATGAATTTTTGTTACCACCGTCAAATGTTTTATTCCATACATATCAAGATTTACATGAAATTATGAAAGATATTGGAATGGAGTATCAATCTATTCATGCATGTCCTGATGATCATATTCTATATTATGGAGAACAAGTGTTGAAAGAAGAATGCCTGAAATGTCAAATTAGTAGATATTGAACCAATCAAGTAAAAAAAAAGGTGTCTCACAAGGTTCTTCGTTATATTCCCATAATTCCACATTTGGCGATTGTTTAAGTGCAAAATCATAGAACACTTTATGGATTACCATGAAAAGAACATAAGTAAATATGGTTTTCTTCGAATGTCTGCAGATGGATCTTCATTTAAGAAGATAGAGGAAACATGGCCATATTTTAAAGATGAGCCTCGTAATATTAGGATTTCATTGGAATCTAACAATGTCAATGCATTTGGAGAGCTCATGTAACTGCCCCAATCGTTATGACTATATGCGACGCAAAGCAAGAGCACTTTTTTTTTTTTTAAGAAGGAAGGAAATCAACAATAAACATTAATCAACACAACTTGACGAAGAACACAAATTACACATTCAGAAAATAGAGAACAATGGACCAACATACTATCCCATCATGCAACCAGATGAAACATGCGATAATCAATAGATAGATAAAAATGGCTACCCACCCAACACAAGCAAGACAACGCTTACAAGATAAAGGACAACATCAACAATCTGACACATTGGCTTCGACGACTAGTAACTAGAAACCTCTACGGCACTCAAAACCAAAATCATTAAAGCGTTAGAAAACCAAGTACCAACATCAATTACAATGAATAATACACCCACATCGGGAATCACAAGATTCCATCCAAGTTATCATTCGTATCTATCTGTCAGGGTGCGCAATGATCCCCTCATCAAGAATCTTGTCGTCACTAGGTGGTAGGCGTGACAGTAACTAAGACACAACATAACACATCTAGACCAATAACCCAAGACAAATCCAACACGCTAGGAGACCGAATTAACTGTCAAAACACTTGAAGACTATACCCAAGCACCCAAGTGACAAGTCAACAAGACGCAAGGAAATCTGACTACTAAAACAATCGTACATCACATTAAATTTATGGAGCACCAAATTCTATTGCATACATACATCAATTAAAGGACATGATTATCCATCTATGAAAAATCCCCTCGAGAATCCATTCTACAATAGCATGTGTTGTTGCAAGAGTTGGTTCTAGGCTGTAATAGAGCCAAGCCTTAGCACATTTTAAATGAAATAAATTTTGTCACTCGGACTTGACTTTGGTTGCATGTAAGTAAATTCCGAGATAACCTCAAACCACTTTTGATTGGAAACTACCCCTTCCAACCCGAGAGGGATCTCTCAAAAATATGTGTCAATAGGATATTCAATAAGATTAACAGTGGGCAGATCTGTGGGTAACAAAAAGTTTTGGGTTTTTAGGATTGATGGGTTGGACCAGAAAGTAGTCCATTGGGCATGGATTCAAATGATCAAGCAAGTAATAAGAGTGTTTCAGAAATATAAATCCATGGAGCAAAGGCGAGATAAAAGTTGATTACAGAGGGAATGATTTATAAAAAGTATGGCAGTAGAATAAAGAGAAAGCATATCAAAATGCAAGGAGCACTTAGCAATGAGTGAATTCCAAGTATAAATCAGTGGAAAGAGATAGTTGGGACAGAGCATCTAGCAAGGATGAATTATGAACCTTCATATCTCTGCAAGAAACAGCCTATAACCTGTCCATCAATAGAGCATATAAAAAACGAATGAATTCTATTACAAACACAGTTACAAATCGGGAAGAAAATGGAAATAAAACCAAGTGAAATGATGTGAAAATGGAGCAATAAGATAGTCTCTGCAAACAAAATCACAAGAATCTCTAATATAGATTGAAAATGCTCTGCACTCTTTTATTAAAAATGAAAACAAGTGCTATAGCCCCTGGAGTACTACTCCCTCCCTTTTCCTTTTACAAATATTCCTCATATCTATTGAGGTCGAAATCCTCTCTAATCTAAAAGATAATAATAGTTACAACCAATTCTTGAAACTTTCTGCCATAGAAAATGGGCCAAATTGCCGAAAACTAGGGCGACGGTTATGGATTTGTATCTCTCGAATCACGATAGTTGTGTATAAACTGGAAGACTATTTTTTGCATCTATTTATTCTGAGAAAAAACCTCTCTTAGTTCCCTAAGACCCCTTTTCACTTTTCCCAAATCTGCATTTAACAAACATGTGTCAAAACAGGAAAATATGAAATCTGAAAATTAGGGCTCGGAGATAGATTTGATTATCCCAATATATGACACTTGTAGAAAAACTGAAAGAGGCTAATGATATCTGATGTTTTAGGCACAAAATCCTCCAACCATTTCTCAAAATGATACTCAAGTCGCTCATAATCCTCATTTGAAAATGATGACTCAACATAGTAAAAACGCCATATTTCTGAAAACGAACCTCATCTTGCGAGGTACTTTTGACTGACTTACCAAGCTCAAAATTAAATTATTAAGACACCAATGGATAGATTAGGATTTGTATATGTCAATCGACTATTCGAACACGAAAAACAACCTCTCCACAGCTGAGAAAATTACATTTTTCTAAAGTTTTGCTTATGACTGGAGTCCCGATTTCAGGTTTTCAGGATCTGGGGAAACAAAGTAGTGGTTATTAAAATATTCACGTTGGCCAAATCCCCGGTGGAAAAATACCTGAAATAGATTTTGGCTTTTACATTGCACTCTTTCGGGCCTTCGGGTTTCAGGTATCATGTCCTCAAGAGTTATGACATTCAAGGAATCCCGAATCACAAAATCACGATGGGATTAATTAGACGATAATCATTTGTTTTAATATCTTACTTAATCATGATTAGTAATTAATATTTAACCTTTCATGGATTTAAGTGTCGGGACTTCAATAATACTTGACTCAAGAAATCCTGAATCGCGAAATTGCGATGAGATTTATTAACGTTAATATTTCTTAATCTTTATTTGACCCGACTTATCCTTTAATACTTTAGGGAATTCAGGGATTGGGGTTGTAGTTGTTAAAATATCTACATCAGCCAAATCCCCGAAAACAAAAAAAAAAAACAACCCGAACTCATGAGCTTTTTCTCCATGTGGCTTAATGCTCAATGTATGCGGTCATTCTACTACCAATGCTTCCATTCATTCTCCTAAGTGACCGAAAGCCAAAATTTCAATATTTGTTACAACAGAGGCTCCATCTAGGGATGGTTCTTTCCTGCAAAGCACCAAGAATAGTAGACCACGTGACTTCATCCATTGGGTGACCTGAAATCATCCTTATCAAAATCTAAACTCTGTCGCTTTACTTGCACCTTTCCGAAACAAAAAAATGCTTATGCATTCATTGGGCTATGGTGTCGTAATGCTTTAAAAAATAACATATTGGATTCCAAACTAAACCAAAAACATATTGAAAACCACTATTGTACTCTAGTGCTCAAAGTCAAGCTTATTTATATACATCACCTACTCTAACCGATATCACTCCTTTGTTAAAGTATAGGAAAACTTCCAAATCAACCAAGCGAGTATCTGACTAACAAAATTAATTATACTTCCATATTTGAGCAAAAGGATGACAGGAGCAGCTGCAAATTTCAAAACATGCCCTGGGAGAAGGTACTTACAGTTTTGAAAATCAGACTTCAAGAAGTTGGAAATAAAAAATCCAGTCCCCCATTTTGACTCCATATAAACTACTATTGGATCGTAGAAGGGAAGAGATATACCACTTTCACAATTAATCCATACTTCCTCCTATTGGGCAAGTTGTCTGAAATGTTTTTGTGCACTTTGTCCACTGCTGATTTTTTCTTCCACTAGTGTAAAAATGTCGCATTTAAACTTATTGGTCTGTTGCTCAATGGTTTCTAAACAGGGAGGAGAGATCAATTGTTTCAGTGACCCCTCCTTATGCCCTTCACCTGTTGTCCAAAGATCTTCTTGGTAGTTGTCATACATAGGATGATCTCTTTCATGATGTTGTTGATTTCTTTCCTGTTGAACCAAAGTTTCTTGTTTCTCATCATATTCAGAAACACTTTCATCACATTCATCAAACAAAGGAGGACTGTTGTAAATTTTCGTGTGTGATGAAAAAAAAATCTACTCTTCTTGTTCTTCTGGATATTCATCATAAACAGGTTCATCAGATAACTCAGGAGTGTCATGAGTCAAACAAATGCTAGGAATATCAGCTGTGAAACTATCTATCTCATATCCACACTCCTCCAAATCATAGTCTAAAGCATCTTTGAACAACAAACATTCTTCAAGGTTATTAAACATGACAACCCTATCTTCTTCATGAAACAAAACAGTGCCTACAAGATGATCCTTTGGCTGGAAATCATCATCATAAATTGGTTTACTAACTTCCTCTAAAGTTCCATGGCTGTCATGATTTAAACTTAGATTTTCATTTTCAGTAATAGAAGAAGTTTCATTCACAAGTTCAGGACTATGTGAATCTTGCATATCAATGTAAGCAAGGGTTGCAACATGACTTTTCAGGAGAAGATATATCTCTTCTTCTGTTAAAGGAGGAGGTGGTCTATGCAATTTATGGATCAAGAAACTATTATTTTCTTTATCTTCTACATGTTGACCATGATGTTGAATATATTCTTCTTGAATGTGATCACAAGAACTATCATATCCTACTTTTTTATCAGCCAACTCTTCTTCATACTGATTATCTTCATCGACTTGAGAAATTTCTGATATTCCTTCCTCCTCTTCAAGAAGATGTGTTTGATTTGTTTGTCCTATGAATTTTATATTACAACAATCTTCAAAAAGTATTTCAGCTGAACATATTCTCTTACAATGCTAATGAAAAAGTATGTGAAAATATTTCAATGAAGGAATACTGGAATGAGGTAAAGATTTATACCAGAGTCTAGCATCTCTTTCCAACAAAAACATAAACAGTTTCATGAGGACATCTTCATGATGTATATTTAATTCATCCATGAGATTGTGGAATTCAAACAAGTGTTGGGTGAGATTTTTGTCTGCATATTCTCCAAATTTAGGAAGGACATCTTCCCAAACTTTAATGTCTGGAACAGTGTTTGGAAAACCATAAACATTTGCAAAGTCCAGAGGAGAAAATCTTGCAGCAATCCAAGTGGTGAACGAATCCGACATTTTGAGACCAGTGGAGTCATCAGTGAATCATGTAGAGTCTTTGAACCAAGGATTCATCAGGTGAATGATCACAGCCAATTGAATGCCTATCCCTTTTTCACCATCAAGAAATATATCTGAACTTTTTGTCATATCCCAGGGAAGATAACTTCTTTCCTCCATCCCCGGCAACGGCGCCAGAAAATGTTGTCGCAAGAGTTGGTTCTAGGTTGTAATAGAGCCAAGACTTAGCACATTTTAAATGAAATAAATTTTGTAACTCGGACTTGACTTCGATTGCATGCAAGTAAATTTCAAGATAACCTCGATTATAGGGATGATTTTAGGGGCTAAATTTCGCTCATGGGATAATTTTCTATGGTTTTTCCAAAAACGAGATTCGCTATTTTAAAAATGATTCGCCCAAATTCTATAGGATAAAATTATTTACCTTAAAAATCGCCAAAATGTTATAAATCCCATATAAAATACTTAGAAATTTAAATATTTTTACAAAAATATCTCCAAACATTTATAGTTGACATATGAAGGATTAGTAAGATTCGCCAAGGTTTCAACATTTTAAAATAAATTTCCATCCTTAAAATCATCCATAACCTTGAACCACTTTTGATTGGAAACTGCCCCTTCCAACCTGAGATGGATCTCTCAAAAATATGTCAATATAATATTCAATAAGATTAACAGTGGGCAGATCTGTGGGTAACATAAAGTTTTGGGTTTTTAGGGTTGATGGGTTGGACCGGAAAGTAGTCCATTGGGCATGGAGCAAATGATCAAGCAAGTGATAAGAGTTTTTCGGCAATGGAAATCCATGGAGCAGAGGCGAGATAGAAGTTGATTACAGAGGGAAGGATTTATAAAAAGTATGGCAGCAGAATAAAGAGAAAACATATCAAAATGCAAGGAGAACTTAGCAATGAGTGAATTCCAAGAATAAATCAGTGGAAAGAGATAGTTGGCACAGAGCATCTAGCAAGGATGAATTATGAACCTTCATATCTCTACAAGAAACAACCTATAACCTATCCAGCAATAGAGCATCTAACAAATGGATGAATTCTATTACAAACACCGTTACAAATCGGGAAGAAAATGGAAATAAAACCAAGTGAAATGATGTGAAAATGAAGCAATAAGACATTCTCTGCAAACAAAATCACAAGAATCTCTGATATAGATCGAAAATGCTCTGCACTCTTTTATTAAAAATGAAAACAAGTGCTATAGCCCCTGAAGTACTACTCCCTCCCTTTTCCTTTTACAAATATGTCTCATATATATTGAGGTCGAAATCCTCTCTCATCTAAAATATAACAATAGTTACAACCGATTCTTGAAACCTTTTTCCATAGAAAATGGGCCAAACTACTGAAAACTAGAGTCGTGGTTATGGCTCTGTATCTCTCGAGTCACAAAATATGTGTATAAAATGAAAGAGAATTTTTTGCATCTGTTTATTCTAAGAAAAAACCTCTCTTAGTTCCCTGAGACCCCTTTTCACTTTTCCCAAATCTGCATTTAACAAACATGTGTCAAAACAGGAAAATATGAAATCCAAAAATTAGGGCTCTGAGATGGATTCGATTCTCCCAATATGTGAAACCTGTAGGAAAACTGAAAGAAGATAATGATATCTGATGTGTTAGGCACAAAATCCTCCAACCGTTTCTCAAAATGATACTCAAGTCTCTCATAATCCTCATTTGAAAATGATGACTCAACATAGTAAAAATGCCATATTTCTGAAAACGAACCTCATCTTGCGAGGTACTTTTGACTGACTTACCAAGCTCAAAATTAAATTCTTAAGACACAAATGGATAGATTAGGATTTGTATATGTCAATCGACTATTCGAACACGAAAAACAACCTCTCCACAGCTGAGAAAATTGCATTTTTCTAAAGTTTTTCTTATGACTGGAGTCCCAATTTCAGGTTTTTGGGATTCAGGGAAGCAAAGCAATGGTTATTAAAATCTTCACATCAGCCAAATCCCCGATGGCCAAATCCCTGAAATATATTTCGGCTTTAACATTGCACTCTTTCGGGCCTTCGGGTTTTGGGTATCATGTCCTCAAGAGTTATGAAATGCAACGAATCTCGAATCGCGAAATCATGATGGGATTAATTCGACAATAATCATTTGTTTTAATCTCTTAATTAATAATGATTAGTAATTAATCTTTAACCTTTCATGGATTTAAGTGTCGAGACTTCAATAATACTTGACGCGAGAAATCCTGAATCGCGAAATTGCGATGAGATTTATTAACGTTAATCTTTATTAATCATTATTTGACCTGGATTATCCTTTAATACTTTAGTGAATTCGGGGATTGGGGCTATAGTTATTAAAATATCTACGTCGGCCAAATTCCTGACGGCAAAAAAAAAAAAAAACCCGGCCTCATGAGCTTTTTCTCCATGTGGCTTAATGCTCAGTGTATGCGGTCGTTCTACTGCCAATGGTTCATTTCATTCTCCTAAGTGACCAAAAGCCAAAATTTCAATATTTGTTACAACAACATGTATCAATTAAAATCCTTTCTCTTGTTTTTCAAGTCATTTATTAATTAATCAAGATTTTATTAACATAAAAGTCTCACTACAATTGTCATTCACTAACATGAAATTCCTTGTATAATCCTAAGTTAAATCTTCCAACCCTATCCTTACCCTTCCCAAACATACATGCCTTAGATTATGATAATTGACATATCCACACTCTTATGCATAAGATAAGGAGAAATGTGGGTAATGCATGACCCTAAAATGCCTAAACAATGTTAAACCCTATTAATTGAAATCTATATCAATCATGTATATATATACTCCATTTAATTTATCAATCATGTATATATACACTCCATTTACTTGCTTCTTTAACCATTACCATTAACTTCTAAATTATAGACTCTTAAAAATCAAACATTCCTAGAAAGATGATCCTAATGTGGGAACCCATTGAACCTGTCTGTAGCAATGAAATTACATCTATATAATATCATCCAAAGTCCATGAAATGTTTATCATTTAAAATCTATATTTTTGGTAATTTTTGATATCTTATACAACATATTACCATAGTATAAAAGGATATAAATCCATGGTTCATGCACTTATATTCATATCACTGTTCATCTCGGAGTTTTGAGATAATCCAAGTTCCTCGAGCCATTCCTAATCCAACTTTTAATAGTCCGTTAGGTTTCTTTGCACATCCATTTTATAACCACTAACATAGATTTATGTTATCCCTAATCTATCGCTAACTATCATACATTTATCTAATAGTCCGACTGTCTAGAATTGATAACTCTGCCTAACACATATATCGTTATCGGTGTAAAAACGTAGTCTGTAACAATCGTTGTCTGTATATAATGGATGCCAGGCGTTTATATTTATATCCAACGAACATATCGCTAACTGTTAAGAAATGGTTTTCTAGCAATTATATGATATCGTTGTGAGTGAAATCATGGATATAGGTAACACTTTCATGACAATCGGATCTCCAAAATTACGAAAAACATTTTTTCTGCTGAAGTCATTTTATTTTTCGGCCAAAAGTTATTGTTGTCGGCCAAAAAGTGAAACGTCAATCAAACGGTGCAGTAATGACACCCTCGATTTGAGTGTAATAATTTAGTCGGATGGATATTTTCCATCCAGCAATATGTTTCCGGCTGAAAGATAGTTCGGTCGAACTATCTTTCAACCAAAAGATGATTTATATATCAACAACACATCAATTTTGTAACGTTTTCGAACTTTGTTGGAGTTTGTTGGCATTTCTGAGCATCTGTGAGCATAGAGTTTGTGATGGAGCAGGTCGTTTCTGAGCGTCTGTGAGCGTTGGAGTTTGAGCGTCTGTGAGCATCTGTGAGCGTGAGGTCATGTTGGCATTTGTGAGCGTTGGCATGCTGAGCTCCAGGTATTTCTCTGACCTGTAGTATTTAGGTTTACTTTTAATTTTTATGATGTATTGTTAAATTTTAATTTTAGTTTTCAATTTATAATTAAAATTTAATTTCTCGGCCCCTGTGGCGTGCCCATGGCTTGGCCATAGGGATGGCCCCCCACGACCAGCCCTATGGCCAAGGGTATAGTTTAGTAACAAGAATCTCCATTTTCTTTCCCCGATGATAGAGCGTATTCCATCCGACTCAATAACAACGAGGTTTCTCTAAATAAAAACATAAAATCAGACGAAATGAACAACTAAGAATGCATGGATTTTTTTACCTTTTTCTCTACCTTTTGAACATGACGAATTTCTCTCTTCTCTCCTTATGAATGGTGTTTGAAACCTAAATGGGTGCATAGTATATAAATAAGTGTATTAGTAACTCACTCTTGGTTTGTATCAAAAAATAACTGTGATAAAAAGCCTGCACCACATATTGTCAACAACGAATATTCCCTTTTCTTGCGCCACCCACCCACGGCTTGTCCACAGGGCTGCCCCCCACGGCCAAGTCTTCCCTTGGACTCCTTTCTTACAAGATGTCTCTTAAATTTCAAATATTACTTACCAGACTCTCGTTTCATTTTTCAACAAAAGCAAAGCAATATTGTAGTCCAGATTTTACAATTTTTTTTTATTTTCATTAAAAGCAAAGCAATATTGCAATCCATATTTTACAAATTCTTTATTTTCATTAAGTCAATGTGGAGTTGTACTAGGAGACACCATCCTTTTTTTTTTGGCTTTTTATATAACAAAAATTTATGATATACTAAAATTGTCTAAATTTATATTTATATTAAAAAATAATTTAAAAAAAATTATAAGTTATTAAAACTTTTCATAATTTAATATTTAATATGAAATAATAATTTTATGTAAAAATTATTCTCATTATAATTTCAAAATACATAAATATTAAATATATTTAATTTAATAATATTTTTTTATTTTCTAAAAGAAAATAAAACTCCAAAATAACTTTATTTATTTCTTAATAATAAAACAAAAACATGAAATATAAATATAAATATAGTTATAACTAAACTTATTAAAACATAAAATATAAATATAGTTATAACTAAAGGCATTGTTGTTACATTTATGACAACTTCTCATTTATAATTTTTTGACCTCACAAATGCCTATCATTATGAAGACTTATCATTTTCCATTACATAAATTTATCATTCAGCTACACTTTCTTTCAAAATACTTAGATTTTTTTCTTATTTTCTCAACTCTTCCATAGTCCCAAGTTGGTGAATACGATTACAATTAAATTTCCATATAATTGTCGATATTTACTTTCAACATGTAAACTGTAAAATTTTATCACAGGTAATAGATTTTAATATTATATTAATGATAATTTATACAATAAAAATAATTCTCTTTTATTTTATTGAAAATATTGTAATACTTGAATATCATAGGCAAGTTTACATATGTAATATTAGAGTAACATAAGTTTCTTACAAAGTTTATCTTACAAAGTATCTTACAATGCCTTGTTTACTGTTAAATTATATTAAAACTCTTTCATAAGTTATGTTGTTTTCAATCTTTTTGCACTTGATGCTACAAAACATTTGTTGTAGGTTTTTAATAATGTGAATCTAGATTATAAAATGTATTCAAAATATTTTGATGATATTAAATATCAAGTTTGTATGGTTTTAATAATGCAAGTAGATTATAACGTATATTCAATATTGAGGAAATTGAAAGAGTTCTACACATGAAATGATGTTCTTATTAGATGAGATTCTCATATTATAAATAAAATCCATTGGATACCTTGATCTATAACACCTTGAATACCATTGCACCACTTCTCAACAAGTGAATACATATGGTATGTTTGTTGTGTGTACAAGGAAGAATTCCCTCAATCCCTTAGACACCTTGCATTTACGAATGCCAATTTTCCTAAGGAGACAATTCCTTTGATTGTTGATGCAAGGAAAATGACATGGAATGTATTTCATCCAACCACACTACTTTGGGCATGGATGGACCTATATTGGATTTGATTCTCAGATATATGCTCCCTTAGTTATGGCCTCAAACAAAAATTTCATTCAAAAACTCAATGATTAATATGATTATGT
>JASDQU010101549.1:0-11416 GCA_032191745.1 Picea mariana
CAGTCAAGAGCAGTCTACACATCTACATCAGTGATATGACTAAGAGGGGGTAAACACCTTACAACATAATTAGCACAAGGGTTACCTTTAACAACACCCCCGCATTATCACCACAATAGATCCATCTTAACCTCACTTCTCACCATACCTCACTTCTCACCATAGATCCATCTTAACCTCACTTCTCACCATACCTCACTTCTCACCATAGATCCATCTTAACCTCACTTCCCTCGGTGCAATAAAACCAGTTCTATCACTTTAACAACTTGAACCTCGAAAGAACCAAGGTCATCATCACTGCAAGTGCTCCAACATGCAGCAGCTAGACCACAGACCAATCGACAGAAAGGAATTTTCAGTTAGCTCAATTAGTTTTACTGGTTTTCATCCTTCTTTATGTTATTCAATGAAAAATGGCAAGCATGTTAAGGAAAAACTCCTGTTAACATAAACGAGCAAATAAATAGTTATCAGGTTGAACTAGCTCAATATGGAAAAATTGACAATATTGCATCCCAAGTTCGTGAAATAGTCCTGCYGGCATAAATAAGAAAATTAGTGTGCAGGTTAGCACCAATATAAAACAAACTAAAACGCAGTGCTACACTAACATGCATCTGATCTACTAGAACATCAAGGAGGAAAAAGGATCGCGCTAAAYTTCATGTAAAAAGATGTAGCAGGTTCAGAATATGGACAACAAAAGCATACCACTTGCATGTGATGGAAGTCGATATTAAATAAGTCGGATAAAGTATGGAAAGAAAAATGGAACAGGCACAATTCTGTTTATGAAAATCAATTGTATCACTCGTTAAATCCTTCCAAACTTGATTAAATCATTGTGACTAGGCAAACTGGAACAGATAAGGATAACATAGCACTTGGATCCAATGGGAGTTTGTTTTGGAAGTTATGCTCTTGATTTCACATTGTTCAACATTTATGTTCGTTGCAAATAGGAAAGTAAACTGTAAAAGATGCCATAATATTTTATAGAGGTGACCAGAATGAAAATCTGTTTCATAAGGGTTTGTTGTTGACATTTACTAGCTAACTACACAGTAAAGGAAAAGAAAATGGGATGTTTTCATAGACAAATTTTGAGATTTCGTGTTTCCATAGTTAGATGCTTAGAGACTGGAAGGATTCCCTTTCAGGTTCTAATAACATTCCAATTCAGGCTCTCAAGGGGGTGCCCAGGTTCTCCACAGAGGATGCGGTCTGCCTGGGGCACATTTCAATTCTTCACAGGGTTCAAAGAAGGTTCATTAAGAAATTTTGCACAGGTGCTATCAACTGTAATAGATAAATGTATCATGCAAAACAAAGAAACATGATACAAATCTTACAAAGTCAGTCCAGAACCAGATACTCTATCGAATAGAACTTCAGAATATGATGTAGATCATTCTCATTTTCTTACCCAAGAAGAGAGAAACTTGGATACATCCCTAGAAAGATGCAAACTTCATCTGAGATGCTTGTCAAAAGAGATTATTATGTTATTATGGCAACAAAACAGATATTGAGACATATTAGATAATCTCACTGGGGCCTGTGATTGGGTGTGCAATTATATGTAACAGGTACCTTGTGAGGCAAAAAGGTCTCTCAATAACCTCTTACTCAGCATACATCAAAAAGACCATAGAAGAAACACTAATCTCTCATATCACGTAAGTTAAGAATGCTTGTCCACACTGCTTATTGTTATAGAAGTCCACTTTCTTGATATAAAAAGTGTCCCAAAACTAAAGATAGGGCAACACAAAAACTCTCAAAAATATAGCATCTTTACAATATTTTACAATTCTTAACAGGAGCAAAAACATAAAATATATTTTTAATTAACAAATGAATATTAGAATAACATATAGAAATTGGAGAAATTTTTCTTAGAAGTTACGAAAATATAAAAATTACTCATAAATGTTCCCCTAACAATGAGGAAACATTGGTGCTCAGTTTGGAAGTCCCTGCCCCATGTACAGCAGGAACAACAAAATTGGAATATGCATTGGTATAACCATAAAAGGTCACATAAACCTACGGAAAACTCGGCTTCTCAGGAAATGTGCAACCAGATCGTTGTATGATAACATTTGCCGCATAATTTCCAGCTTTGACACATTCCTCGATAGGTTTACCCAGCACCAACTGGGATAAGAAGCCTCCTACAAATGCGTCTCCTGCCAAAACAACGAAGAAAGAGAATTCAGTATTATTGATCTACACCTAAGTTTTGTAAACATTTAAGCTGTAGACACATAAGAAATTTTCCAAACCTGCTCCATTTGTATCAACAATATTTTCCTTCGGAATCAAAATCACTGGAAACAACGTAACCTGAAATGATAAAAAATATGATGATCTCAGCATGTTGAAAAATAAGAGGATACTGTCAGATAATGAGAACCATCTGTTTCTTGAACGCAGAGAAAAGCACTTGATGCAAAATTTGTCTACTTGATAATTCTCATTAAAAATGCCATGAAACTGAACAATAACAAATTAACAGCCAAAGCGTTCATTTTGAAAGGGAATCCTCATCATTGGCATGATAGAACAGCGGAGATATATGTTGCCACATGTTTAAATTTTAAAAACCAGAAAATCCAAGAGTTTCTTGATTCATCAATCAATGGCCCTTGGCAAATTACACGTGCATAGTTTCCTCTCTATCGCAACTTGTGCCACTCCTAATTAAAAACAATTATAACCAAAATAAGATACATGAAACGAAACAGGAGATTGGTATAAATAATGGTTAGAAATAAATTCCTTACAATGATGAGAAAGAATAATAAGATATAAGATACATGAAGCCAAAGAGTAGTAAGATATAAATTCCTTACAATGATAAGAAAGTGTAACTCGTTGGCATGAAAGAATAGCAGAGAGAAGAAACAGGAAAAGACTGGTATATGATTTACCAATCAACGGACCTGGGCAATGACATGTACATAACTTCCTCCGTATCACAACTTTTATCACTTCTAATTAAAAACAATAAACCCAAATAACATACATGAAATGAAACAGAAGCGATTGGTATATGAGAATTCGTAAGATATATATTCCTTACAAGAACACAAAAGAGTACATTCTTGACATGATAGAACAGCAGAGAAAAGAAACAGAAGAAGAATGGTATATTAGTAGCAAGATATAAATTCCTCAAGGAGAAGAAAGAATACATTAGGTAATGTACATAACTTCCTCTGTATCACAACTTGTATCGCTCCTAATAAAAAACAATTACAACCAAAATAACATGCATGAAACAAAACAGAAGAGACTGGTATATGAGTAGTAAGATACAAATTCCTTGCAAGGAGAAGGGAGAATACATTCTTGCCATGATAGAACAGCAGAGAAAAGAAACAGAAGAAGATTGGTAAATGAGAAGTAGCAAGATATAAATTCCTTACAAGGAAAAGAAACAGTACATTAGATAATGTACACATTAGAGATAGAATTCCAAAATTATTTCACACACTCATTTCAGTTGTAAAGCATGTTTTCTTTTTAATTATTTGAATAGATATAGAAGGAAAATATCAAAATCCAGAGCTCAATCCATGTATAAATGATCCAATTAATGACAGATTGCATGATGAAATATTTGCAGAGGCATCTCAAAATCAGCATTCTAGTACATCTTTATTTTCAGCTTTAAAGTAATACAATTATTTAACTTTGAGTGCACTCACAAACCAGGGTCAACCCTTCAACTCAATTCTCCATTACCAACCATAAAATTCTCACAATACGGATCAAATAAGATCATCTGCTAAGGGTAGAGATTTATAGTGAAGTCCAATAAAATCCTGGCAGGCTATCTATCACCTTCTGTCATTATTTGTGATGTCTCTAAGCTGGCTTATCATCCAGAATCAGATTGTAAAGATAATGGTGATGACCATGCCATGTGACAAACCACATCCTACATATAGTTTGTCTTCAATGTTTACTCCCATGGGGTTGCACATTTTTTACCATGTAAAAACTCCAGACATCAATAGTCTGCTGAGAACTAGATTAAGCTCATATTATCCGTAGGCATGAGGGAAAGAAATCTAGCACCATTGACCAGAATGTAATTGGTTGAATATGGAAGGAATTGTACAAGAACCAATACTAATTGATTCCAAAAATATTAAGCAGAGTCAAGATCTCATTAGAAGCAAAAAGTAATTTATCAGTTGATTGCCTGGTCACCTATATAACACTGACATGAGTAATTTATCAGTTTGATTGCCTGGTCAGAAGACTGGAGGAAATGTAGAACTAAACTCCTTAAACCAAAGGCAACTTATAAGAACCCTAAATTTCATTCTCAGATGGAACCTCAAGAAAATAAAGCAATGGTAAAAACTAAGAGAACGATAGCTTCAAATCCATTGTGGAAGAAGCTTGTCTGGACTCAGGACAGTGCCAGAGAAGCAAGACGGCTTGTATTTAGGAATTTTTGAAATATAGAGAATGTAGGTGAATAAAAAGTTAAAACTCAAGAAAGCTCAAACATGTCATCAAAAGTTGTTAGACCGAAGATCTAAATGGAGTGCACTCCAAAGCACGTGCCAGGACATATAAAGGTCAACCGTCTAGCACTTTATTAATTAAAATCCATTCATTATCAACATCCCTGCAACCTTTGGCCTCTTCCAGTATGATATTCAAGGAATTTCTTCTCTTATTCTCAATGTCAGCTATAAGAAAAGATAATTTTATTAATGTCCAACAAATGACCACAAAAGTAGGTCAATGGGACTGAGAGCTACAACAAGTATGAGTACAATGTGGGAGTGCAATCGCAACTCCTAGAAAATGCCAAAAATGCTGAAAAGATAGAAAAAAGTTACCTTTCCATCTTCTGCAATGACTGTTGGATCTGCACCTTGTGTAATAACAGCTATCCTCTTGTGAGTTCCAGTTGCCTTTGGTAGTGCTGACATCTTTAGGGCTATTTCTTCAACATTGTCAGTCTAGAAAATGCAAAAGAGTTAGTAAATATCTACTCCATTCAAGTTTAGAAATACATTGGTCAGAAATTAAGGTATCAAATAATTTACCTCCCACCCTTGCACCCGTGCAAAGGTCCTTGCTTCAGTCTCATTTCCAAAAACATAATCCATATACCTGAGACAAATCGCCAGATATCATGAAACATTTCAAACGGTATAATAATATATAACAGATGGAATTCAAACATCATAGAAGAAAGAAGCAAAATCAACTTGGCATGAAATTAGAAGTCTTTAAGTTCTATCTGTGTATAATCATCTGCTATCTAGATATCAGATAAAAACAATGCAAAGAAGCAAGTCTTACGGAAAAACTTTCATCAATGCCTCGGTAAAAAACTCGCAGATAAAAGGAGCTGCAAGATTCATCATAAATATCTGCACAACATGGGATACAAGTAAGACTCATATGGGATACAAGTAAGACTCGTATGGGATACAAGACAGACCCTTTGGTATGGACATTGTTACACAAAATAACCCCTCTGCTGCCAGATACCAGGGTGATTACAATACCTTCCCTTTCTGAGCTGCATGTTCAGCCACAAGTAGAATTGACTCAGGCGAGACTGTGAGGAAAAATCCAGCAATATAAAAGAACCTGGCCTTCTCCACTGTACAACAAACAATTGTTTCCTTTTAAAGCTAGAGCTAAATCAAGCCTAAAAATACAGAAAACAACTTAAAGAGAGCAAGAACTTCAGTACATCACCTAAAGCCCAGTTTTCCGGTGATTTCAAGTGTTCTGATTTGTAGCAATTTGCTGCTGACAAATTTGCAATCAGTGACCTGAACATTACAAGATTAATATTTAAACAAGTGAAGAGACCAACACCTAACAAGAACAGCTGGCAATGAAGAGAATAGTATGGATAGGTCAAGAGACTCAGGTATCTGGGAATCAGTGACAAAAGAACTAGTATTATACAATAACACACTGCTAAGAGACCTTTTCAGTCCTCACCTTTCACCCCCAACCACAAGAACACCACATGTACCAGTTGGTTTTGTTTCATCCTCATAATAATGTACCTGTATGAAACACAAAAAACAGTTTCTCGTATCAGTAATTTTTAAGGAAACAGAGTACTCTTGCATATATTGTCCAAATGAAAGTATAAAACAATGAAAATGAACAACACAGAAGATAATGGAAGTTACATTGACTCCAGAAGCTTTTGAATTTTTCTTCATCTCTGCCCCAAACTTGTCCTTGCCAATGCACCCAATGTAGCTTGTTGCACCAGGAATTTGGAGCATCCACTATAAAAATAATCCATAGAAAATTACCGGATCAGATGGGAAGAGAACTAATAGCATTCAAATGACATGACAAGTAAAGAAAGAGATGATCACCTGTGCAACCCTGATAGAGTTCTGTGTGGCCCCTGCATTTCATAGAATGATAACGAACCAGAAAAGAGATATTAATCACTCTGAAAGAAACACTAGTATTTTAAACTTACCTAATATCCACAATATCATTTTTCATATTCAACATTTTAAGGATCAGATACCCCACCTCCTGCAATATACTCAACATTTTCTCTATCAGCAAGCTCTTGATACCTGATTCAATCAGAAACAGAGTAAATAAAATTTTAAGAAACATTATGCATTTCCACAACAATTCAAGAGAAAACAACTATATAAACTTAACCAGAAAATTAAAGACAAGAACTTAATGCCAGGTAGACTATATGCATACATACATACATATATATAGCATGCTACAGATGACACGGATTGTGGCATGAGGAATGAGGATACAAACACTGTCATAAGAGAGGGAAAATATGTTTGCCTACAGTTTGTAAAACCTTATTTGGTTTAATGATTTGTATTGAAGAAAGGATCCGACATAGTTCAAGAATGATGTAAACACAAATGAGGAACAGTGACTTGCATCAAAGGAAATAGGTGGATTACAGAAAATAATTGCCTTGGAAGATCCTCAGATAAGATAATTTTATTAATGTCCAGCAAATGACCCACAAAAGTAGGTCAATGAGACTAAAAGAGCATCAGTGTAATACAAAGTGGGAGTGCAAAAGCAGCTCCTATATCTAAGTTAACAGCAATAAAAAATACAAGGTTGCCAAACCATGGAGGGGGAGTGGGAAACACAGGGAATGCCATTTCACAAAATACCCCGGGAGAAGAGCATCCCGGGAGCATTTTTTTATATAACATATATTATTATATATTATAATGCATTTATAATCCAAAAATAGGAAGAATGCCAAATTAGTGGCAGAATATATGAAAACATACATATTTGTGCTACTTGTAGATCAATATTACATTACTATGAARTTAGAAGTCATCCATGGCAGATTAATGATTAATCATTTAAGCATCAACCATCTATCAGTTACAAAGGCACAAATTCTTAAACCATATACAAGGTAGTAGGAAGTAGACCCATGATTTACGGAATGAAATAGGCTATCTGCCAACTATCAACATGACCAAAGACCTATGTTTACAAAATAGGCCATCTGCATAAGTTCAGAAATGATAATTTAACTTAAGTATGAAGACCAAAAGGTCCAAAACACAAAACTGAGCTAAAGTCTATGACGCATAGAGTAGTGAAAAAGGAGAAGCAATTATTCTAATTCCTATCTGTTTTCCTTCCTCTTGGGTCTTTGCACCACCACAACTTCCCCATGAACCTTCACGTGGCAGTGCAGCTGAAGCCAGAACCAAACTGTCAGGGGTAACTATGTAGAATCTAGATGAAACAAACATGAAGCCCCTGCCACTGGAGTCCTGGGCAAGGCAACCAAGGCAGTAGATGGGGGTGGCATCTCACCACGATCATCATCATCAAACAGATTATTGTCCCAAGTCTTATATGCTTTTAACATCTTTGACTCTTCACAATAATGGGACAACAATCACAAACCCTAAAACTGCCCTAAATCCTAAACCTACACAAAGGCTTCACTTTTCTTTTAAAAGAGCCTTTCTCTTCAGTTTTCATGGGAACACAAGGGGAGCGTCACAAGAGCACAGGGGTAGTGTGTCAGAAGTGTGGGAGGATCATGGGAGGGAGTGTGGGAAGAGTGGCAGGGAGCGTGGCAGAGCATGGCAGGGAGCATGGAGCTCCCAACAGAGGTAGGGAGTATCCTAGAATCCTAAACCTACACAAGGGACCCACTTTCATAAGGGGGTTTTTTCTTCATTTTAGAGGGAACACAGGGAGAGCATAGGGGTGGCGTGGCAGTAGCAAGGGGGGATCATGGGAGGGAGTGTGGGGAGAGTGGCAGGGAGCATGGAGCTCCCAACAGAGGTAGGGAGCATCCTAGGAGGCCCATGATCATGCTCTCTAAAACATCCCCATCAGAAGCATTTCAGAGAGCACACTTCCTAGCATTCATGCCTGGAGCGCAGTTCTGGACAGGGAGCATCCCCTAGTAGGAGTCAGGACACTCCCAGTATCACTGAGAAAATATATACATCTAAGAACAAAACCACAGGAAGCTAAGAAACTAGTCCAAGAAAGAAAAAGATAGACATAAAATGAAAGGAGTACATAAGTGAAATCTCTGTGTCAATAAAAACATGTCAAATGGTGCTGGAAATAGAACCCAAGACCAAAAGAGAAGGGAGGGAAGAAGAAGTCTCCCCATCCAAGAGAAAAGTATTTCCAGGCTGAAATAATAGTAAATCCAAGGGGCAGTAGTACATCACAGGCTACATAATACAATGAATAAGAATCGGAAGAACTCTGAAAGAAAAAGGCTCACAGCAGGTAACAGGAATGGATCCATAACATTACAAATCGCATAGACCACAGAAAAAAGGAAGCACGGTTGACTCTGTCCCTTTGAAATGCAAAATGCCCCCAGCTCATTGCAGGATACCTGGAATTGCTCCAGTACTTGAGAAATAGAATCAATTCAAAGAATAATACCAAGATGGCAAGTATAGACCAAATGGCATTATATTAATAACCATTTGAAGTTATTTGGGCAATATCATCAAAAGAATTTGATTCAACAAAATTATAAAGAGCCTAAACATGTTATAAACTATAAGGCATAAAATGCTACACTCCTGGAGACATACTAGCAATCTAACAACAGTCTAGTTCCTGAATTAATATAAATATTACTGGTAGATTGGAAGATTACAAAAGAAGAAAGTCAATTGACTAGATGTAAGACCAAAACCTGAAATGATCCCAACAGAAAAAAAAAGCTTGATAGGGAGTGATTGATAAGGTAATAACAAATTCATGGGAAGGACAGCACCCGCATAATGGCAATGGAACTAATACAGGGTAAATTTCATAACGTTGTGAAAAACTCAAGATGGATGCTCAAATTAACCACATTAGTGATAATGATAGCTCCCCCATTCCCAATCGATAGATAGGGATATCACATCTGCAAGTAGATACTTAAGTAGCTTGTTTTAGACAAGTTCAGGACCTGCTGTAGAGGGATATAATGAAGAAATTTTTATGATCTATTTTTAGTTAGTGATAAACTCTAGCAATGTGTATGGACTTCTAAAGCCATTTTGAGTCCCGTCTCTCTACAGTAAGTTTTATATCAAGTAGAAGCAAAGACAAAATGCAAAAACAACTCCAATCATAAATGGAGGACTGCAAATAGATGATTTCTCAAATTAGTAAGCATAAATTTTTATATGTTTATTGCACTGACAGGCACATTCTTAAGCCCAGTATGGAAGAGATGTGCCGTGTGCATCACAACTAGTACAGGATAAGATTTGACGTCCAATCTCTAATGTCAAAAAGCCAACCTGAAAAGATAAATTTAAAACAAGGCAACCTAAGTAAATAAATAAAACTAACATGGACCCATCTTAACCCTGGATCTATCAAGCACCAAGAGGGATCAAACCCCTTGAGGTGAAAACCTCAAGTTTTTGTACCATCAAAAAGGCTTGCATCTTGAGGAATTTGATCCCTCTCCACACTTGATAGATCCAGGGTTAAGATGGGTTTACACAACTGCAGAGCAAGCTTGTCCCAAAAAAACAAAGTAGCCAGACTCACTCAACTAATGACTCAGCGAGAACGGAGAGTAATAGTACAACTCAGAGACAGCAAAAAACTTAGCAAATAAACAACAAAGAAAATACACTAAATTTCACCCAGAAAAAATTTCCCTTTTCCCAAGTCAAACTCTCCGTGTCTAAAATGCCTGACAGTTACTTGCATGTGAAACTCATTGACTCGGCCCAGTTTTTTGTGTGGCCCAGTTGATTCAGCCTGGTTTTCACATGGACCAGGTACGATTTGAGAGTCCAAGCCATACCCAGCAAAGTACTGCTAGTATGCCCAAAAAATGTTCACAATTTATGCCCTTTAGAATAAGGCTTCAAAAATCTCCTTTAATTGCTAGCAATAATAATCAATCTAATACGATGACTGTCAGACCTGACTTTCATGGCAATAAGTGGCAGTGGTCAAACAGTAATCTTAAATTAATATTTGTGGAACATGTAAGATCTCAATAAGAAGCCATATACAAGTACTTGAAGACTGAAGTTACCAAACTGGTCAGGAGAGCCAAGACCTAAAGCAAAGTAGGCGACAAGAGATTGTCCAAAATGATGGCAAAATGGGGGATAAGCACTGAAGACCTAAGCATTTCAAGCATGGGTGGATAAATGGGTTTATCACGTCAAATTCTTGGCTTTGGCTGATACCACCAGGGCATTGGTCCACTGAAGAGATCAAGGGAGTGTTAAGCAATCCACCAGGGTTCCATATTCGCCTGGATCTGAACCACCCAAACTGCATCAGTTTCAAAGGGATGAAACCCACTGCAAGCCCCAAGCGATTTTGGTAGAATAGCTACCTCTTGGACCTGGCACCTAGGCCGAAGAAAGTCTGCTCTATACAGGGCCACCCTTATTGGGGCATGTTTCTCAAAGTACTTCCGATTAAAACATTCCAGGATGATGGTATAAAATAAAGATCAAGGTAGTGTTAAGCAGTCCACCAGGGTTCCATTTTCGCCCAGATCTACCCCACCCACATAACATCAGTTTCAAAGAGATGAAGCCGGCCGCAAGCCCCGGGCAATTTTGGCAGAATAGCTACCTCTTGGGCCTGGTCCATGGAACCTTGGCTGAAGGAAGTCTGATTTAAACAGGGCAGCACCCTTTGGGGCATTGTTTCTCGAAACATTTCCAAAGAAACATTCCTGGATGAGGGTGTCAAATCAAAGATCACTAAAAATCTAGAAGAATAATAGTCACATCAAACAGCAGTATAAAGGGCCTATTAAAACGAAGCGGTCAAACAGCAACTGCGATCCATCATGATACCAGAAGAACCTAAACAAATTCCTAAAACCTTGAACAGTATTGGGAAGATATGTAGATCACCAGAAAAT
>JASDQU010101549.1:11516-49291 GCA_032191745.1 Picea mariana
GAGCCTACACAACCACATCTAGACATTGCCTTTTGGAAAAGCTCAACAAGGTCTTGCTTTGCATCAAGTTCATCGATTTGGAATATTGACGATTTGATTAGATTTTTGGAATTTGGCATAATCCCTTGGGGTATTTTGTTGCACCATGCACATAACTTGGATTATGGTTGAATTTTATTTACGCCTAAAATTTCTATCAGTTGGCGTCTTATTCGATTATGGTTGGAGAGAGGGACCTTATGCTATAAAAATAATTTATTCTTTCATAAGGTATTCATTGAAGAGAGGACTGAGTTCACTTATTCGATTATGGTTGGAGAGGGACCTTATGCTATAAAAATAATTTATTCTTTCATAAGGTATTCATTGAAGAGAGGACTTAGAGTTCACTTGTTTTTAGAGCGATATTTCTGATCTCTTCAGGGAATTGACAGTATCGCTGTTGTACTTGTGATTCCCATTGTGTGTTGGTGCACTTGTAGTGTTGGGTTAACTATTGTTCTAAGCATTTGCAACTTTAGTAAGCATAGCTAGTTCTGCTGGTTGTTTGCAAGGGTCGATGTTGTTCTATATGGAGATACCATGATCATTTCCCTCTATAATGCATCTACAAGCCCAATTTCCATGCTTGTAGTTTTGTTTGAAATCTTGGATATGTTGAGTTGATTTATGAATGGAACCAAAAATGCAGCGTACCCACTATATCACAAGCCACAAAACCCACAATAAACCTTTTAATGCATTCTTTTAAACTCTATTTGAAATTATGCTACATGGCTTGGCTTACAAAAACAAACATGACACCAAAACCTTCCTTTCATACAACTAACCAAACTATATACCTAGTGTGTACTCACATTCTCTGCTTTCAACTGGTTTGTTTTCTTAATTTAATGTTGAGAACACTAATTGTCGACCAACAACTCTGATTACAATAATCACATTTTTCATTTTCACATTTTGAGACCCCTGCACTCCTAGGCAAATGAAGCACATAGTGGTGGAAGCCGCAAAACCTTCTCTATAAGGAATAAGGTATTGTCATTAGTCGCATTTTTGTTCACTGCTCCTTCACAGGGGGAGGTCTCTCACCTTGATCCAGAATATTCTAATCGTTCACATAGCTGTAACTTCTTTCTGCATTTGATCCACACTCTTATATGCTTTTGAGGGACGTGGAACTCGATATGAATTGAAGATTACGTGCAAGAGGATGTTTTGGTTGCAACATTGTTATTGTGGTTTTTTAAGTCGAGAGAAGAGAACGGGAATGTGGAACAATAGGGGCATGGATGTGGATGTGGTGTGAGGACATGGACATGGATGCTGATGTTGTCTGCATTGGTTACACCATATGACCATTTGACGAATAAGGCTCTAAATACAGTATGTCAATCACGCCTCTTTATTCATACTTTTGAAATTTGAGGATGTTATGCTTTTTCCTACGATGGCTTTATTGCGTACTTTTGGAATTTGATACTTCTATACTTTTGGATTCATACTTTTGGAAGTTGAGGATGTTATACTTTTCCCTAAGATGGCTTTATTGCATACTTTTGGAATTTGATACTTTTATACTTTTGGAATTTGATGATGTTATACTTTTCTCTATGATGGCTTGGTTCTTTCTTTGTTGGCATTTAGTAATTGGTGATTTTTTTGTTGAACTAATAAAGGTTTTTGTTAGATTTTTGTTTTTGTTAGATTTGTTTGAATAAGGTTCTTGCAACTACTTTAGTGCACTTGTCAACTTAGTTTGAGGAACACAATTACATTTCATAATCAAAAGAAACAACGATAAGGAATATCACTATGTGATAATCCATTAATTGTAAATATACAACAAATATACAATGAATGTGTTGAAGATATGCTACTATTAAATGTTTCAATACACCAAAACTTAAAAAGAAATAATGTTCTTGCATATCTTCTTGATCAACCTTCTGAACAAGTGTACTATTTATTACTTATTGTACAAAATACAATGCAACTTTACAATGGAAAATTGACCTCTGCGTCTTTTATGTTGTTATTTCAAAGTTAAATTATTCACCAGGGAAAAATATAAATGCTTTCGTTCTCAAATTTGGCTACCAAACAACATTATAAATATTGAAAAATATGCCCAATTTGGTCTTACCAAAATGTGAAATTGAAGCTTTAGAAGAAGATTAAACTCACACAATATTCATTGCAATATAGAGTCTCCACCCATTAAAGTAATTCATGTTTCGCGTATACTTGAAATCAATTATACTTGACAATAACATGTTGCAAATGTCAAAGTGCACTATGGGGATGTGAGACACTTGAAGTTGAACACCTTCTAGTTTTCGATCAACATGGAGACATGGATCAGTGCTGCCCTCACAGAGCACAAGATTCATGCTTAAATCACTAACTGGAATTGTAAACTTTTTACAATGGTGATAAGATGTCCATTGAATGAATGTCGTGAGAAATTCTTGTGAATGAATGCATGTTGTGGCTTTATAATGCATAAAGCTCTTTAAATTTTATCTTGTAATGGCTATTCTAGGTTGACATATGTGCATAGATTTGCACCAGGTTGATCCATTTACATAGGTCGTAACTTGACAAACAACACTGCATGAATTATTTACAAATGTCATGCATGTGACAACCTTTGAAGTGGCCAACTCATGCTATAATGCACTTTTGTTGTTCACCTTGTCGGCGCTGATTGGTCTCTAGGGACCTCCATTCCATAAAGTGGATGTTAATCCCATTGTCTTGCATGACCTCCATCTTGGTTTACAAAGAAGACATGATAAAAAGCGAGGATAGAACCACTGATTGCCAATCATCTCATGATTCCCTCTTTGAATTGGGAACACTTTTATTTAAATCTGTCTTTCTCACATGTGGAAGTATTCCTTCAAACCTTACATAAACTTTGCATACAACTATTCCGTCCATAGTACATACCCAAAGTAAATGTAACGTTGAAATCTTTTATTGAAATAAAAAACTACCCAAAGCAAATCCAATTTTGAAATCCTTCATAAAAAGGACTTCATTAAAATATCTACTAACTTTAAGTTAAAAAAAAGTCTTTCTTATCTACCAACTTTATGTATAAAAGAAGCTTTTCTTATTATGTTTTTGTTTTGACTTATGTTTACTTTATTAATGATAATTTTTTTTTATTAAAATATTTATAATTTTTTTTACAAAATAAACTTTTATTACCTCTTTTTTGATTAAACTTATTCTCACTTTACYAACAATTCAAAAAAGGTTTCAATAAAACATTTATCATAAACTTTCAATACCATCTTCCTATTTCTTGTATGTAATAGTGCCTTAAACTTATGCTCATTTTATCAACAATTCAAAAAATGCTTAATTAGAACATTTATCAACTTTGTCATATGCTCATTTTATCAACAATTCAAAAAATGCGTAATTAGAACATTTATCAACTTTGTCATAAAAGAACCTCACTTTATCAACCATTCAAAAAGGTTTAATTAGAACATTTATCAACTTTTTTGTAAAAAAAAGTCTTTCTTATCTACCAACTTTATGTATAAAAGAAGCCTTTCTTATGATGTTTTTGTATTGACTTATGCTTACTTTATTAATGATGATTTTTTTTTTATTAAAATATTTATAATTTTTCTTACAAATTGAACTTTTGTTACCTCCTTTTTGTTTAGACTTATTCTCACTTTACTAACAATTCAAAAAAGGTTTCAATAAAACATTTATCAACTTTATGTCATAAAAGAAACTTTCAATACCATCTTCCTATTTATTACATGTAATAGTGCCTTAAACTTATGCTCATTTTATCAACAATTCAAAAAATGCTTAATTAGAACATTTATCAACTTTGTCATATGCTCATTTTATCAACAATTCAAAAAATGCGTAATTAGAACATTTATCAACTTTGTCATAAAAGAACCTCACTTTATCAACCATTCAAAAAGGTTTAATTAGAACATTTATCAACTTTTTTGTAAAAAAAAGTCTTTCTTATCTACCAACTTTATGTATAAAAGAAGCCTTTCTTATGATGTTTTTGTATTGACTTATGCTTACTTTATTAATGATGATTTTTTTTTTATTAAAATATTTATAATTTTTCTTACAAATTGAACTTTTGTTACCTCCTTTTTGTTTAGACTTATTCTCACTTTACTAACAATTCAAAAAAGGTTTCAATAAAACATTTATCAACTTTATGTCATAAAAGAAACTTTCAATACCATCTTCCTATTTATTACATGTAATAGTGCCTTAAACTTATGCTCATTTTATCAACAATTCAAAAAATGCTTAATTAGAACATTTATCAACTTTGTCCTTTTTGTTTAGACTTATTCTCACTTTACTAACAATTCAAAAAAGGTTTCAATAAAACATTTATCAACTTTATGTCATAAAAGAAACTTTCAATACCATCTTCCTATTTATTACATGTAATAGTGCCTTAAACTTATGCTCATTTTATCAACAATTCAAAAAATGCTTAATTAGAACATTTATCAACTTTGTCCTTTTTGTTTAGACTTATTCTCACTTTACTAACAATTCAAAAAAGGTTTCAATAAAACATTTATCAACTTTATGTCATAAAAGAAACTTTCAATACCATCTTCCTATTTATTACATGTAATAGTGCCTTAAACTTATGCTCACTTTATCAACAATTCAAAAAATGCTTAATTAGAACATTTATCAACTTTGTCATAAAAGAACCTCACTTTATCAACAATTCAAAAAGGTTTAATTAAAACATTTATCAACTTTTTCGTAAAAGAACTTTTCAATACCATCTTCTTATTTTGTTGCATGTTCACTGTATTAATAGTGTTAGTATTTCTTTTCTCCTGTTTTCTATTGGAGTTCACAACTTAGGGAATTTAGTGGTAATGATAATATTCCTAAGAAAATAAAAAGTGTGATCCTGTTGCATACAACTTTGTAAAGATAGTATTATGTGAACAACCTAGAGAATGCATTTTTACTTGTTAATTGTATTTCCTTTGTTATCATAGTATTCATTTGTATCATGAACTTAATCCCTTGGTATTCTAGGTATACTATATGCACTTATTAAAGTTCTTTTTGTTTATTTCATAAATTTCTTTAAATTTTATCTCATGATGACTGTTTTGGGTCAACCTGTGCATGTAGATTTGCACTAGGTTGATTCATCTACATAGGTTGTAACTTGACAAAACAAAGTCACATTAACTGTCTACAAACATCATGTTATGCGACAACCTTTGAAGGGGCCAACCACAATGCACTTTTGTTGTTCACCTTGTTGAGGGCCAATTGGTCTATAAGGACCTCCATTTCCATTATGTGGATGTTAAGCCCATTCTCTTGCATGACCTCCATCTTGTTCTGCAAAGAAGATGAGATAAAAAGTTGGAACTAATAATTGCCAATCATCTCCATAATTCTCTGTTTGAATTGAGAACACTTTTATTTAAATCTTTGTATTTTTCACACATAGAATTATGCCATCAAACCTTACTAAACTTTTACGCACTACTATTCCACTGGTAGTACATACCCAAAACAATGCAATGTAAAATTTTTATTCAAAGAGAAAACTAGATACCCAAAAACAAATGCAACTTTGAAATCCTTCATAAAATTTTTTCATTAAAATATCTACCAACATTTTCTTAAAAAAATAAAAACTTTCTTATCATTTTTTACTCGTACTTATTTTATTAATAATTCAAAAAAATTTCACTAAAACATATATAACTTTATGTCTCTTACCATCTTGTTCACTTTATTAACAATTAAAAAATGTTTCATCATAATATTTACTAACTTTATATATAAGAACCTTTTTTACCATTTTTTTTACCTCTTTATTATCAATGTCTTACCAACTTTATGTATAAAATAACCTTTCTTACCATCTTTTTGTTTTTCCTCTTTATTATCAATGTCCTCATATTTCTTTTATACCATCTTTTTGTTTTTCCTCTTTATTATCAATGGCCTCGTATTTCTTTTAGCTTGTTATTTTATTTGAGTTCACAACTTTTTGTTTTTCCTATTTATTATCAATGTCATGATATTTCTTTTATACCATCTTTTTGTTTTTCCTCTTTATTATCAATGTCCTAGTATTTCTTTTAGCTTGTTATTAGTCCCAGTCGAAGGTGTAGAGGGACTATAGCGATCGATAATTCGTTGACTTCATATTAATATGTCCTTTGACTATAATTTTTCGCATCATCTCTATTGTTCGAACGAAAGAACTAAAAACATTATTTTTTATATAATAAAAAAACCTTATATGTCATCATCTCATTGGAGAATAGATTCAAAGTCTTATTTCTAGCTTCGCTATTCCCAATATTCTAAATGTTTAGATATCCAAAGTTTTGAGCATCGACGCTCTTTTTTAATTTTTTAATTTTTATTGAAATGTTTACATACTGAAAGTTTTGAGCATCGACATTCTTTTTTAATTTTTTTATTATTTCTATTTTTATCGAAATGTTTACATACCAAAAGTTTTGAGCGTTGACACTCTTTTTGAGGTACTTGAATAGGCATGACAACTTAAATGTTTACATAGCGCGAGACCCTTAAACATGCATGACAATTTTAAATGTTTACTTGAATAGGCCTGTCACAATGCATTTTTCCTCAAATTTTTCCATACAATGTTGTAGTGAATTTGGACAATATTGTTGTCCACCGCCACTCACATAGCCATCATATGTTTCATACTTATTCTATGCTTGGAATACAATTTAGTCATTATTGAAGATACATATATTGTTTACTGGTTCACTGGTTGTCGCTTGTTCTCTGGTTCGTTGGTTCGTCAGTTGCTGCTTGTTGTTGTTTAGTTCAACTTTGCAAGGTTGAGGTCCTGCACCTGCAGTTGGACCTGTTGGTGCTTGCTGCTTGATTTTGTTTGCTTCAAATTTGCAAGGTAGGAGTCCTGCACCTGCAGTTGGAGATTCTTTTTCACTTTGCAGGGTTCAAGTCCTCCACACACAATTGGACCTGCGATTCTGTCGTTCATCATTGACGAGTAAGTTTCGATACCATAGTTTCATTCGTATTCGTTCTTTGCTATTTATTGTTTACAGTTTGCAAGTACGAATGTTTAAGTATTTCCACTTGCATGGTCATCATATGTTTCATATTTCTTCTATGCTTGGAATGCAATTTAGTCATCATTGAAGATACATATATTCTTTACTGGTTCACTGGTTGTTGCTTGTTCACTGGTTCGTTGGTTGCTGCTTGTTGTTTGGTTCAATTTTGCAGGGTTGAGGTCCTGCACCTGTAGTTGGACTTGTTTGTGCTTGCTCACTGGTTTGTTGCTCGCTGCGTGCTTTTGTTTTCTTCGACTTTGCAAGGTTGGGGTCCTGCACCAACATTTGGAGCTGTTTTTTGCACTTTGCACGGTTCAAGTTCTGCATGCGCAATTGGGCCTGCGATTCTATCGTTCATCATTGACGAGTAAGTTTCAATACCATACTTTCATTCATATTTGTTGTTTACTATTCGCTATTTGCATTTTGCAAGTAAGAATGTTTAAGTATTTATTCATCATTCTTATCCTGTAGACTTTCCATAGAGGTTGGCATATCTTTTTCTCCCGCTCTTAAAATTTTCTCCAATTTTTTCCCTAGGCTTTGCACCATGTGCATGCCAATGTCTTCTACACAACTTTGGCTGTCATTTTTTCTAGCATTACAAATTCTGGTCCTTTGCCATATGCGACGAAGAAATCTAACGCCTCAATTGAATAAGGAATTCTTTAGCCTTCACACCTTGCCCTCGATGATATTCCTAGATTGCTCGAGAATGAGTACCTATGTATTCCGTACGAGAATCAAACCCGTGTCTTTCACATGAAAAAGACGATGTCAAGATTGTTGCCTTTGCAGGATGTTCTTATCGAAGAAAATTGCAGGTAGGTGTAGAAGGGCTAGGTATGGTACAACGGTAGTTAAGCTGCAACAAAATTGCACACCATTGCCAGGCATTGTCCATCTTCGTCGGTGACATATTTCAGTAAGTTATAAAGAAAAAAGTTCTAGGACCTGGAATGCAAATCCTGGGTAGTTCTAGGACCTGTTATTGCACTTTGCAGGGTTGAAATCCTACACATGCAATTGGACCTGCGATTCTGTTGTTCATCATTGACGAGTAAGTTTCGATACCATAGTTTCATTCGTATTCGTTCTTTACTGTTTACTATTTATAGTTTGCAAATAAGAATGGTTAGGTATTTATTCATCACTCCTATGCTGCAAATTTTCCATAGAGGTTGGCATATCTTTCCCTCTTGCTCTTAATTTTTTCTCCAAACTCTAAACCATACCTACATGCCTTTCCAAAATGTTCTTGTAGAAGAAAAATATGTTGAGATGGTGCTAGCAAGAGTAGTTTTCCGTGGATTGCAAATTGCAATATTCAATCTCTATGCTGCTTCGTGTGCAACATTGCTAACATAACGAATGTTTTTTCAAATGCATTACACTATTTACATCTGAATGAAACCATTATCATTCTAGGAGACTTCAGTGTTGACATGCTACAAAATAGTGCCATAACAAAAGAATTGAAAAACTACATGTGCAATTACAATCTTTGGTTTCTTTTGGTTAAGATAAAACATGTCCAAAACGCACTTATTGACCATATATGGTCAAATGTGCCCATATCACAATACACCCTCTTTATCTTATACACATACTGGTCTGACCATGGTACAATTTGTCTTGTACTTGAATTATGAAATATACATCAAATATATTACAAAATTATATTTCCATGTCTCAAAGCATATCTGGATACTTTGTTGCACAAAACCAAATTATTCAGCTAGGACCATCCAACTTCTTAATATTTTCTGGCTTGTAATATATTTTGGCCAGGAAAAATTCTATATAACCACAACCATGGATCAAGAAAAACAAAGGTTCATGCTTCTAACTCTATCTTTTATTCTATTCCTTTGATTCTCATTTACTGTATGTACATATTAAATGTTTTCCCTTACATACCAACTTACATTCATGTTCATTGTATTTTGCGCGTTCCCACATTGAAACAAACAAAATAACTGGAGAAGACGAAGGACTCTTAACCACAAATGTAGAAGAGGAGATACAAAGGTGCATGCTTATACTCTTATTTCATATTTCATATTTCATTGTTTTGTATTTCACTTATTGTCTGTATATTTATTTTACTGTTTTGCACCTAATTTATTGTATGTAGATACTACGGATCTTCCTACATAATAAATTATCTTCATGTCAATTGTATTTTCTGTGCTGCTACATTGAAATAAATAGAACTGTATTTATTTTTTTACATGTCTTTCTACATACCAACTTACCTTCATGTCCATTGTATTTTCTGCAATGCTACATTGAAATAAACATATTAGTTGGACAAGATGATGAAATCTTATATGCCACAACAGAGGAAGCTGAAGTACAATCTTCGAAAAGGTATACCAATTGTGATAGTAAATCAAACACACAAAACTAGTAGGTGGATAAAATATTGGACTAGAAAATGATGATTTGACAACAATGGCCCTTTGTTGAGACTTTCCGCTTCCGAAAATTTTCCTCCCCTTTTCTATTTTCCCACTCTCTATTATCCATTTTTTTCCCCTCTTCTATACTTAACCGAATTCCCCTTTCTTTTTTCCCTCTACTTTCCCTTTCTGGTTGCTTTACTTTGTTGTTTTTATGAAAATGTCTAGGTGTGCAGGTTGGTGGACTCATGGGTTCACATTTCTACTCATGCTTCTATATCACGAGTCCGACTGACTGCTTCCTCATTCCATACTTAGCCACTTTTTCGATCGCGGGTTCCCGGGCTGGCGGGCTCAAAATTGCGCTTTTATTGTTCTGTGTCCTGCAAACAACACCCGGAGTTCCGCGAGATACAAATTGACAGCCAGAATCCCGGGCTGATGGGCTCAAGATTGCAATTCTATTCTTTCGTGACCTACAAACAACTTTCGGGGTTTTGCGATATACAGATTGGCTGCCAGAATCCCCCATCATGCCCTGTTACGTGTTACACATTTTTGCACTCAAAATTTTCAAGACATACAATTTGATCATCGGGTCCTCACGTTTCCCGAGTATCCCTTGACACCCTATTTCATACTCCATCTCCTTTGAGCCTGTACGTGACATCCAAAACAATTATGAACAATACACAATGCATATGCTTATTTATTTGTTATGATTTTCATGTACACATGATTGCATCATAAAAAATTGGATGAGTGACATGGGCATGAGTAGTCAATCATCGCAAACATCAACAGAATGACAAGGACAAAGGTAAAGATTCATACATTGTGTTCTTTCTATGTTTACCAAACAAATATCCTGAGCTATTTATTCATCAATGCCATGATAAATATGTTGATGTCATCTGCAACACATGCTTTGCAATTTGCAAGAAGTATCGACGAGCACAATGAAACACCCAACATAGTGCAAGCTCTGCAGAATAAGAGGTATGGTTACAAAACTCTGACCTGCATACTTCATCTAAGTTGTGCGTTTACTTGTACATTTATGCCAAAAAAAAGAAAACAAAAAATGATGCAGATTGCCATTCACATTACTTTTTCTGTTCAAAAAATGTCACCAGGTCTAAACTTATAACATCCAATATACTATCAATAGAAGGCTTGAACAACCGTCGAACTGGACAAGTGTTCGTCAGGGACATAATGGTCATGTATATCACCTACTTAGACAAGGCAAACAAAACTAGATGCATTGTGCATGCTGACATGACAGACAACGAAGCCATGATGAAAGTCACATTGACTATCCCTACATAACTTGTCTAGAAACATGTAGAAAAGATCTTGCCAGGTAATGGGATATCCATTACAAATTTTAATATATTACCGAAAACAGTATATGACCTTGGTGATCGTGATCGGATTATATCGCTCAATGAAACAAGTATTGTGGAAAAAATTCCCATGATTTGTTCAGAATATCATTTCATACCAGACACAATAATCATCCAACTTGCACAGAGCAACGATACTTACGCAATCAAAACCATTGGTGCAACTGTCACACTCGCAAGAAAAGTTGGCTTGCAGCACATTCTCCATATAAAAGATGGAGAGTTAGACAACAACAAGGCAATGGTACCGTTCTCCATATCCAATTTTGTCCTTTACTTTCACATGCTCATATATCTCAGTTATGTTACAAAACTATTACACTGTTCCATGTTGCAGCTGCAATTGTTCGACACCTATTCAAATTTATTTTCCTCATTGAAACAACAATTGCATAAAGGGCAATTTCCACTTATGCTCTTCAAAAATATAACAAAGAAAATAGATGTTAAAGAAATGATTTTTTGGAAAACCCAAGAAACATTTGTAATAAAATTGCGAACATACATAGTACAGGATCTCAAGAAACTAACTAGCTCGACAATTATTGTGCGTATACATCTACAATTCCATCTACACTTTGCTCATAAAAATTGCCTTGAACAATTTTCTACAACTTTTTTGTTGTACAGTTGTATATTATATTGTTCAATATATTAACTACTATGCTCACATGCATAGGTTGAGGGTGTTTTGGTTGCAGCGAATGCGCACTTGACCTCCTTCGAGCATGTATGTACCAAATGCAACTCTCCTGCTTCTGCCTCTTCTTTCATAAATTATGGCACAATTCATTGCCTACGATGCAATAAAAAATTCCCTTACATATATAGACATTGCCTCAACGCTGCCATCCGAACCCTCAACAACACAATTGTACATTGTATAATTAGACAACCTCTGTTACAAGATGTGCTTCTTGGGTTAGTAGAATTTCCATATGAAGCATACCTACATAAAAAGACAAACATTGTCTACATGTTACACGACTTTCGTGTCCATAGCAAATTTACATTAAATGAGAACAATGCCATACTGCATATTGGCTGAACCAAAAAAAAAAATTTCATATCAAGCATTGACAGGAAATGAAACAATCTCATCTGTATTTGTCCATGCTACCCAATGAGGATATGAATATAGTTTTGCAGTGCCATGGCAAATTGAACTAGAAGCGCATAAGATTGTTCAGTCCAGGAATGAGAAGCATGAGAACAAACCTCATACAAAGTATCCAACTGTGAATAAATCAGGTCCATCCTTTGAGCCGTCAAAATGGCTTTCTCCTCTGAATGTAACCATTAGGCATTTTCAATAATATTGCAAATTTGACATTGTTCGAACTCCATTAAGTTAAATGTTGACAGTCTTTTCCAGAACTAGTAATTTTAGAACATTGTCAGGTCAACGTGATCTTGGTTCATAGTACTATTAGAAGCAAATGTTCACATTGATCTTGGTTCATGGTAATATAGTAATCGACAAATTTGTTGGTGCCCGTTTCAAGATTTGGTTATAGATGGGATACAATGCCCAATCTCCGTTGATTTTTTCCTGTCTTGTGTTTGGCAGACTTTTGTTCATGTGCTTTCGTACTGTAGTTAAAGGTTCTCATGGGCCCGGTTTTTGAATTATGGCTGGATGATAGATTCTGGATCTTAGCGGTTTTTCTATGATCTTAAAGAATACACAAGACCTGCTTTTCCTTTTGATGTAAGCTATGTGAAACAAATGTAATATGTAGTTCATTTTAGCACTTTTACTTGATTGATGAAATTACCAAAATTAATCTTCAGAAATATTTTGAAATAAAAGGATATATGCTAGGTGAAGTCCAATGGAACTATGATATCAACCACATAAAATTCAAATTCAAATTCATCATTCTTATACTTACGATGAAGTTGACAGTACAATAATTTTACTTGAACATCCCAAAATTGATTTTTCTTTAGCTTTTCGATGCTTCTCTTATGCAAACACAGATTCCTGGAAAGTATAACCATGACTCACTTTCTCTATTCCTTGATTGAAGAGCATGTTCACCTGTCTAATGCACTTCATAGTTACTGTTAAGACCATCAATAGGGCTTTGTTAAGACCAATTCTCGCTTGCAAAAATTTTCCTCCCCTTTCTTTTTCCTCTCTACTTTCCCTTTCTGGTTACTTAGTCGTTTTTTGGAAAATGTCTAAGTGTGCGGGCTGGCGGATTCACGTGTTCATATTTCCACTGATGGTTTTATATCACGAGTCCGACCGATCGCTTCTCTGTTCCATACTCAACAACTTTTTCGATCGTGGGTTCCCAGCTAGGCGGGCTCAACATTGTGCTTCCATTGTTCTGCCTCCTGCAAACAACACCCATACTTCCCCAATATACAAATTGACAACCAAATTTCCCTTTCTTTTTCTCCTCTACTTTCCCTTTCTAGTTAATTAGTCATTTTTTCCGAATATGTCTCATGCTTTTATATCATGAGTTCGATCGATCGCTTCCCCATTCCATACTTGGCCACTTTTTCCATCACCGGTTCCCGGGCAGGCTTGCTCAACATTGCGCTTCCATTGTTCCACGACCTAAAAACAACACCCGAAGTTTCACGATATACAAATTGACCGCCGAAGTCCGTCATCATGCCTTGTTCCGTGTTACACATTTTTTAGTCAAAAGTTTGAAGACATATAATTTGACCATTGGGCCCTCATGTCTCTTGAGTATAACATGTGACCCTGTTTTGAAGACTGACCGACCACTTTCCATACTTGGCCATTTCTTGGAATCTCTTTCGCAGGTGGTTGGGTTGGCGGGTTCACGAAATGTCCAATGCTTAATCGCTCTTCGCAATCCCCACCACCTTCACACTTCTTTCTAGATATGCAATTATTAAGCTTTAATGCTAATAGCTCATCATGCAAGAACCGTTAAGATTGTCATTAATGTCCGAAAGGCTGGAGGAGATATGCCATTAATATGAATTAAACCAAGATTTGCAGAGGGTTATATTATCCCTTTCGAGTGTTCATTTCAAGCATCATGGAATCTCTTTCACACGTCGTCTGGTTGGCAGCTTCACAAAATCTCCAATCCTTAATTGCTCTTCTCCATCACCGCCACCTTCACACTTTTTTCTAAGTATGCAATTAATAAGCTTTAATGGTAACAACTCATTATGCAGGAATCGTAGAAATTGTCATTAATTAGTGAAAGGCTCGAGGAGATCTCCCATTAATACACATTAAACCAATATTTGTGGAGGGTTATATTATCCCTTTCGAGTGTTCATTTCAAACATCATATGGAGAAACATACGTTCTCGTCAACTTATGGCAGTAGTTCGAGAACAGTTCTGTCTAGATACAGTAAACACCTTCGGGCATGATGACCAGAACTTCCAGTGGTCCAGGGCATATTCTTACTACTCATATCCTTCCACCCAGAATCAAGTAAGGAGATGGTCCCTTGGTGCACTGAGAGATATATTTCAAGCCAAAGAATCCCCCCCCTGCTCAGACAACCCCCCCTGCATTGATGGCCGACGCAAAGGTTGATGCGATCAATTTCAAGATGGAAGAAGATGATCTGATGGACGATGATACGACTATGGATGATGGCAATGTAGACACTGTAGCCACTCCTGCACCCAAATTGAAATCCACCATAATGGGGGGAACTTCCCAGCTCGACGATGGTGGCCCTAACAATACCAAAGGAAGGGGTTTCAGAAAAGAAACCAACTTTGAACACAATAGCCACTTTGCAACTCGAGAGTTTGAGTCTCTCGACTCGCATGGTGGTCCTCTCCCTCAGAGATGTATCCTTTCCTTTAAGTTTTAGGTTTTTGGATTGGGTTTGGATTTTTCCCTGGTGCAGGATGTGTCCCTGAAGTCTTTGATTGTAAGGAAATGGTCTCTTGGTGCACCAAGTGATATATTTCAAGCCAAATAATTATTCAATTGAGGGACCACTCTCCTGTTCTCTGGAGATACAATTAACATCTTAGGGGGTGAGGACCAGAACTCCCATTGATGCAAAGAATATTCCTACTACTCATCCCCTTCCGCCTAGAACAAAGTAATTTGGACCTTTGGAATTGCTCGTGCAACCTGTGTCCTTGAAGTCTTTTCCTGTAAGGAGGTGGTCTCTTGGTCCCCTTCCGCCCAAAACTAGGTAATTTGGACCTCTAGAATTGCTCATGCAGGCTGTGTCCCTGAAGCCTTTGACTGTAAGGAGGTGGTCTCTTGGTGTGCCGAGAGACCTATTTCAAGCAAAAGAATTATTCCACTACAGAACCACTCTCTTGTTTCTTTGTCACCTTAGGTCTTCAAAAAGATGTTGAGATTGCCACAACCAACATTGACCTTCAGAGGAGAAGACTGCAAGGAGTTCCTAAAAAAACATGATAATCAGTTTTGTATGCATGTTCTAGAGCTTGTCGATGGCTCCTGCATGTTGTCGCACTAGATGAACAACACAAAATTGTATGCATGTTTTTTTTTTTGTAACTCCTCTACCTGTATTTATGAAAAATATGTTCAATGCTTTGGTGCAAAGAACTCAGTCGAATGTCTATGGGTAAATATATACTACCCATTATTTTTTTTATAGATTTACTATTAAAATTTTTCCTTGGAATCTTGGTTGGTGCTTCTTTGTTGGATTTAACACCTCTTCTCATTTGCATGGTTCGATAGTCTCGTAATTCTTAAATATTGTATTGACTCAAGTAATTTGATCAAATATGGAGCATTGAACAATTATATGACAATGCATTTTGTCGATCACATGAGGCTTCTATGGAAACATAAATGAATTTCACACAGTTTCAAACCAACATTCAATTCCATTCGTAATGCAGATAGAACATAGCAACACTAATTCATGATGTGGGAGTTCGAGCCTTGTCCAAGAAGCTTTGTTCTCATATCAACCTTGCTGAGCGAACGATCTCTTATTTCCCTCTCGATTATTTGATTCATTCACTCCAAAAGGAAACATTTTATTGGTTGTCCATCCCCTGGCCTCTATTTGAGAACTTTTACTTTATTAATGAAATTACCAAATTTCTTCTTCGCAAATATTTTGAAAAAAAATGATATATGCTAGCTGAAGTCAAATGGGGCTATGAAATCAACCATAATATTAAAATTCAAGTTCGTCGTTGTTATACTTATGGTCAAGTTGACAGTACAATAAGTTTATTTCTAGATATGCAATTATTAATATTTAATGCTAACAACTCATCATGCAGGAAGTTTAATACTTAAAATAATATTTCAAGGCATTAAACAATGTATCAAGAACACAATTACTCCCACAAGTTGCAGTAAAAACAAATCTTCAACAAAGCATTGGCTGACGCACCCCAGTCACCTGAAATGACCAATAACACAATATACGAAATCGACCTCCCTATTATCGAATCAACAAAGATGAATATTATGGGATCAAAGATTTTCTTTTTGTATGAGAATTGAATTGGAAAAACTTGTTACTTATTCTACTTTTTTAAAGGCCTTATCACAGTAAGAATGCAAACTTATCCTAACCCACTGTTATCTACAAAAGCCAAACATCAATAGTGCCTGCAAATAAACTATACATAGTTATAGCCAAAAATCAAGTTATAGTTTATATTTGCATTTGCTCACACCCTTTTTAATGATACAAGCACAATAGAAAACAAGTATGTGGATACAATATTGGACTAGAAAATGATGATTTTACAACAATGGGGCTTGTTTGAGACCAATTCCTTCTTACGAAAATTTCCCTCCGCTTTCTATTTTCCCACTCTTTTATCCCCTTCTTTTCTCTCTTCTATACTTAACCGAATTCCCCTTTCTTTTTCCCCTCTACTTTCTCTTTCTGGTTACTTAGTTGATTTTCCGAAAATGTCTAATTGCGTGGGTTGGTGGACTCACAGGTTCACATTTCCACTCATGCTTTTATATTAAGACTCCGACCGACCACTTCCCCATTCAATACTTAGCCACTTTTTTGATCGTGGATTCCCAGACAGGCGAGCTCTAGATTGCACTTCCATTGTTCCATGACCTACAAACACCACCCAAACTTCCGTGATATACAAATTGACTACCAGAATCCCACATCATCCCCTCTTCTGTGTTACACATTTTGCACTCAAAAGTTCCGAGACATGCAATTTGACCGTCGGGGCCTCACGTCTCTTGGGGAACCCTTGTCACCCTATTTTGAAGCCCGTTCGACCGCTTTCCATACTTGGCAATTTCTTGGAATCTATTTCGTGGATCATCAGGTTGGCGAGTTCACGAAATATCCAATTCCTAATCGTTGTTTCCTGTTCCCGCCACCTTCACACTTCTTTCCAAGTATGCAATAACTAAGGTTAAATTCTAATATATCGTCATGCATCAACCGTAGATATTGTCATTAATGAGCAAAAGGCTCGAGGAGGCAGTCACACTGACTATCCCTACACAACTTGTCCATAAACATGCAGAAAAGATCTTGCTAGGTAATGGGATATCTATTACAAATTTCAATATATTAGTGAAAATGAGTTTGACTGACCGTTTCCCTATTTCATACTTAGCCACTTTTTCAATTGCGGGTTACCAAACAGGTGGGCTTAAGATTGTGCTTCCATTGTTCTATGACCTGCAAAAAACACCCGGAGTTTTGCAATATAACAATTGACCGCTAGACTACCCCATCATGCCCTCTTTCGTGTTACACGTTTTGCAATCAAAACTTCCGAGACATACAATTTGATCGTCGGGCCCTCACCTCTCATGAGTATCCCTTGTAGCCGTATTTTGAAGCCCGACTGACCACTTTCCATACTTATCCATTCCTTAATTTCTCTTCCCCATCCCCGCCACCTTCACACTTCTTTCTAAATATGCAATTAGTAAGCTTTAATGCTAACAAATCATTGTGCAGGAACCATAAAGATTGTCATTAATGAGCGAAAGGCTCGAGGAGATCTCTCATTAATGCACATTAAACCAAGATTTGTGGAGGGTTATATTATCCCTTCTGAGTGTTCATTTCAAACATCATGGAATGTCTTTCGTGGGTCGTCGGGTTGGCGGGTTTAGGAAATCTCCAATCCTTAATTTCTCTTTGCCATACCCGCCACCTTCACACTTCTAAGTATGCGATTACTAAGATTTAATGCTAACAAATCATCATGCAACAACCATAGAGATTGTCATTAATGAGGGAAAGGCTAGAGGAGATATTCCATTCACACGCATTGGACCAAGATTTGTGGAGGGTTATATTATCCCTTCCAACTGTTCATTTCAAACATTGTCTGGAGAAAACAAACATTCTCGTAAACTTATGGAAGCAACTCGACAACAGTTATGTGGAGACACAATGAACATATTCGGGCGTGAGGACCAGAAATTCCAGTGGTCTAGGGCATACTTTTATTACTCATCCCTTTTTTCCTAGAACAAAGTAATTTGGATCTCTGGAATTGCTCGTGCAGGCTGTGTCCCTGGAGTTTTTGACTGCAAGAAGGTGGTCTCTTGGTGCACCGAGAGATATATTTTAAGACAAATAATTATTCCACTGCGGAACCACTCTCCTGTTTCTTTGTCACCTTAGGTCTTCTGCAAGATGTTGAGATTGCTGGAGCCAACATTGACTTCAGAGGAGAAGACTGCAAGAAGTTACTAAAAAACATGATAACGGGCTGGACCTCTTCTCCGAGTTCTTGGAAGACCCGATGAAAGTTCCTGAAGATATCACAAGGTTGTAGGTTAGTTCATTTATAAATCCATTCTGGGAAATTGCCTGGCTGTTTACAAGAATAACAGGACAGGAATCCACAACAAGTATTTATCTCATGATTCTTTATATTTTGTATTTCATAGTCAAGCAACAAACCATTCTTGATTGGGGGAAGCTAATTTCCATTGAAATCTGTTCCCAATTGTCACGATTCAAAGAGGAGAAGAAATTTTATATGTCATCCTACTTGGTTTTCAAGATAGCGCATTGCTGTCCATTTCCAAAACTGTCTGTGTCCAAGAAGGTAAACTGTGAATTCGACCCAGTAACCTTCTGGTACCAGGCCTTGTGGAGGCACAAGACCTCCCATTGTTTTTATGAGGTTTTTAATGACTTTGTCTCAGTTTTCAAAGATTTATTATTAGGAAAGGATGCTCCCCGGATGTCTGACTAGGAAACCAAGTTTTTGGACAGGAAGGGGACACTTGAACAAATGGAGAATTATAGTGTAATAATGATTTTTGGTTCCAAGGAAAATCCTTCTTTCCTTCCATGTCACATTACAAACATAATGTTTTTTACAGAAATAGCATGTCAATACAACTACTGATTGCATTTTTTTCATGAGAAGAGAAAAAAGAAGTTCATTCCTTTGCCTTGGAAAGTCGGGGACTTTGTGTTCAATAACATCAATAAGATTGACGAATTCAGAGGCCATTTCAACAACTTGAACCTAAGATATGATGAAAGGCTAAGAGGGTTCTACCATAATGGGATTTTTTTAGAACATTTACTAGCAGTTGGTTTCAACAATTATTTTATCCACACACGCCTGAACAAAGACAAAGACAATGACAAAGACACTCCTACTTCTGACATTGGCGACCTAGAGACATTGCAAAGCACCACTGAATTGTACAAAAAACAGGGAAAAGGCCCTAGTGAGAAGAGTGTCCAATCCCCGACTACCATTACCAAGAGTACAACATCCCGGAGCATCGCTCCAATGACCCACCCCAGTAAGAAAGAAACCTAGAATACTTCAAACGAAGGAGGAGATAAGAACCCTCCTTGCAGTAAAATTGATAGTTCTCACAAGATTCCAGTGAGGAAGAAGAGAAAAAACGTTGTAGGGCAAGCGAAAGAGCCCAAAATTGAAAGTGAAGACATGGAACTTGAGACTGATCTAGATAACGTATTCCATAATGTTGATCATCCCGGGGATGCGATCCACCATAATCCCCTAATGGAAATAGTTGAGACCGAGATTTTTGATGAAGATGAATCTGTCATATTCTAGAGCGTTGTTTTTGACAACGAATCTTAAAATTTAGTTATTGAAAAGAGAGATGTAAGAAATAAGAGAGGGAAATCTCGTTCAGAGATTAACCTTAGGAACACACAGCCGATCCAAATCTCTTGAATTCACCGAGCAACCAGAGATTCTCTTGATGATTCCATTGGAGGCATTGAGGTGGAGAATGCCATACTGAAGGACCAAATCAAGGAATTGGAGGAAGCTTTGATTCCTATCCCATTGCTTGCCAGTCCTTTAGCAATAACTGTGCCTGACACCCATGCAACCAAGTTAAAAGGATCCTCTAGCCTCCTCACATCGTGTAGAGGCTATGTGAAAAAGGATATCAATAAAGTAATGGAGCTAATTACTCAGGCCTGGGAAACATCAAAAAGTATAGCTTCCCTTGGAACGAGGATACATGATTTGCACGAACATTTGTAGGCGGATTTAAAAAATGAAGAATGATTCTATCTAGAGACGGTCCTCCCTTTTGGAATCCATGTCACCAACATGACATATATGAGAATAATACAAGAAGACGTTGGCACAGGGGCAGACACAAGGTTCAATGCTTCAACAATGCACCAACAAAACCCTAACTACCGTCCCTTTCGGCAACACCTGTGAAGCAGATGAAGTCTCACCTGAGGTAGAGGCAGGGGGGTTACAAGACTCAAGTGTCTGTAACCAAGCTGGGACATAGATCTGTGATTTCAACACTTAGCAGAGCACTTAGCCAACAATATGCATTAGTTCACGAGTCTTATTCACATCGCAAACTAAACCCTTATTACAGATTAACACAGTAACAATAAAGATCAAGCACTTCGAATCACTTAGCACATACATTCGCTCAGATCTAGCATTCATTCATCTTAATACCATTAAGCACTAAGAAACAACGACAGATGCATTCATAATTCATTATAACAACAACACTAAGCAAATAAACAACGTAATCCACATTGCACAAAGCAAATCAAGACACAGGATATACGTGGTTCACCCCAGTGTGGGGCTACGTCCACCAACGAATTCTTCTTCTTTATTAGTCTTCAATCTTCTTACATTCATCTGCTCCTGTGCACAAAGCCACAGAGCCAAACTCCGCAGAGGACAGGATATCTGCGTGCTACGCACCGAATCCTCCTTCCCAAAATTCGGTCGAGGCACAGAGCCTTACATACAATGTCTGTGCACAAAGAAACTTACAAAACACTTGCACTTGGCTCCGCAAGTCTTAACATACTCTTGCACAAATCCAACTAGTCATGGACTAAGCCACTGGCTATCTACATTTCTTAGCTACTACTTATTTATACATTTACAAAAATCCCCAACCATAGGTAAACCCATGGCCCGACATCCCATAACCCGTTACGTAAACCCTAGTAAATCATTTGCTGGGTCCACAAGCCCAAAAAATAAGTGATATCCCATGATCTCATCTTTTCCCGGGTGCTCCATCTTCGACCAGCCTGTCGAAGTCCTAAAAGTGGTCAAACACGACCAATGTTTCCTAAAAACTTGGTCAAGGGACAACATGACTCCAACACTCACCTATGACTTGTCCCGAGTCACTCAGATTAGGAAGTTCTGCTTCGAAGGCCTTGAGCTTAGCTCGAGCTGCCTCGACTTTCTACTTCGCCAGAGCTTCCTGCTCGATGAACTTCTGAATCACTTGTTCTGTAACAGGCCCTTCCAGGCGCTGTTCCACTGTTGCAACCACTTGGTCTAGCTGCGTGCCTTATCCTTCAATCTCTTCAAAAATCATGTAGGCTTCATCCTGCACCAACTATAGTCTCTGTGTAACTTCCATAACTCTTCTCTAGATGGTAATAATCTGCTGCTGGACTGCGCATTGTTCCTGTGATATCTTCATTTTCTCGACCACAATGAGTAGCTTCATATGTGCTTGCACGGTGGATGCCTGCTGCTTCGCCTACTATAGCTATGCTTCTAGTTTCCTTAGCTCCGGGTCTTCTACGAGGTGTTTGTAGGTTTACGCACTTCGATCACTCAACTACTTACATTCCGAGGCGAGGGCCCTGATCCTTCCAACTGCACTCTTGGCGACTTCCTCCCTCTGATCACGCACTTCTTGCGGAGTGATCGTCACTACTCGGATCTCTATCTTCGTTATCCATGCTTGGAGCTGCTAAATGGCCTCAACGATCTTCCCCACTTGCATCTCGAATGACTCTGGTTCCTCCTGTTCCAAGCCCGACATAGAGTAGAGTTCTTTAGTCAACTCTTCTTTGACTGCAGTCTGCTCTGCGAGCATCTAGTATTTTTTTTTTTTTTTCTGTATCTTTGCATTGTCCTCCTTGAACATCACCCAAATTTCATCTTTCTCCTTCTCGTAGGCGGTTACACAGGACTGCACAACTCGTAGTTTCTCCACAACCTCCTCCTTTTATTGCTTCAAGGCTTCTGTGGCCTTCTCCTTCTCTTCGTGGACTTGACGAAGTCGATCTTCTATTGCATCTGCTAGCCTTCGTATTTGGGCGGGCTCATCCCCCAATTCTGCACTCTTCGACGAAGAAGGCGTAGTAGGTACTGCACGGATCGAATAAATGGCTTACTGTATGTCCTTCAAATCCTTCTCGATTCTTTCATACATCGTCTCCTGCTTTGCTCCATATTGCTGGAAGATATCCTTTGAAGCATCCTCCATGGTTGCGATGATTAGATCGACATCGCCTGTTGTGAGCATGGCCTTCATCTTGGGCTTACTGACGCACATCTTATTTCTTGTTGAGGGTTTTTGCGGAGAAACCTTCCTCTTCTTCGATGTTTCGGCCTTGGTAGGGGGATCCTTCGGTGGTGTAACTTCTCCTTTTCCTTTCTTTTCTCCATATTCCCCTCCTTATTCTTGATTTACTTCATCTCATCCTCCTCCTATGGGCGAGTCAGGCCCACTTTCCTCTGAGGCACTGTCCTCCTCGTCAGTTTCTATGTTCTGCACTTCCTCCTTTTTCTTCTTTTTCTTTGCACTAGTCTGTCCGACATGCTCGACCCGGGTGACCAAGGGGCTTCCTATGATGTCGGGGTCGGAGAGTTCTGCATCTTCAATCGGTACAAGGAACTCCGCTGACCATTCTTTGGTGATCTCCTCCATGTCTTCGTCGATCATCTTATAATAGGACTACAACTCCTCCTTGCTTTCATCCCTGCGCGCAGTGATATAGTTAAAGTTCCTATCTGCGTAGATTTTCGCTAGCGGTCTGTACTGGTGCAATGTGTTCGATGTCATTCACGAAAATGCCTCAATATCACACTTCAGCTGCTGGTAATAGGAATGGAACACAACGTTCGACTTCCAGTACTTCAACATATCATTTGTATACCACAAGCTGGAGAACCTCGCGGCCAACAAATTTGATGGCTCAACTTCTAGAAATGTTGCTCCTTCCGGCATCTGCCAAGCGACAAATGCGATTAATACAAGTAACCAAATGAAATGGAATTCATACCCCTGATCCTGCGCTTCACGATAGTCTTTCTCGATCTCTTTCACGAGGTAACTCGCCCAGTTAATTTTCATCCCCTCCACACACTACAAACCCAATGACTTGTGTTGGAAGGTTCTTTCTTACAAAATTGCCAACTATAAGTTGGAAATTTAGGCACACTGTGCCATCTTGGATGGAGGCTACCTTGTAGCCTCACTTTCCCATTTCTACATCGCCATAATCCTCCTTTATGCACTGTTCCAGGGAGCGATCTGAAGTCTTCTTTGGGTAGAACTGCTGAGGGTCCGATCCCTGCATGCTCAGTCATGTAATCAAGTGGATCAGTGTCGGATCCATAGTAATATGCCTGTCGAGCAACATATATCCTCCGTGATAGCACAAAAAGAGGAGTTTAACACAAGTGTTCACCTCCTGATGTCAACCAAAGTGAGGAATCTTGATTAAATTTTATATCGTTGACTGCACGAGCTCCTTAATCCACCACTGGGAGACTATGTGCGACTTCTTCCCAGTCGTCTTCATTAGATACCTATGTGGCGCGAGCATGGCGTAGTTCTTTCTGTCGCTGAGATTGAAGTTTCTTTTCTTTAGAGTTGGGATCTGTCCTAACTGGGGTCCAACTACACGTATCCCCTTTGGGATATACACAGTGAACAATGTGTACCCAAAGTCACGTGGGATACTGTCACGGTTAACCGTGCCAGCCAAAGGCGATATATAATCTGGAAAGACTGACAGGATCTGCTTCACATTAGCCAGATCGTCGTGTTGCTTGCTTTGCTTCTTAGTAGTACGGCTAGAACAATGTCTAATCGAGGGGGATGATTGCAGTACCCTAGTTGACGATGCCTGTATTCCTACAGACATAACTTTCTCAGCCATGAACTCCACGAGAATCTCCTCAACAGACTTCTCTAACGCACTATGTTCACCCAACATTCACACTTGTAACCAAATAGATCGGGTAGGTGAATGGACAAACGAAGTAATCAAATGGATGGCATAGTCTAGAAATCACAACGCGATAGTCAATCGATTCTCTGTTAGCTCGGATAATCACGGGTGGAAAAAAGTGGTCTCAGCACAACGTTCGACGGGTTAAATAAGAAAGTTTCATAACATATTCCTCCAACGGGAAAGAATGCATCCATCAATGCGAATCCATCCATTATGGTGCGGTCTCAACGACCCATTTACTCATAACTGCGTTTTCTAGCTATTTCGGGGCATCATTCTAATGATCAGGGTGCCTCCAACGGTCATATAGCTTCACCGTGGTGAAGTCCCATTCTACATGGTTCTGCTGTTCCGACGAGGTTCAGGGCTTGCAAGCCTGCTTCCTGCGAAGTCTTCTCTGGAACTTCCTGTAGTTTTTCTAATTTGGATTTCTTCTTACTGAGCTTTCTTGCCTTATTTCATGTGATCCGAGTCTCTGGGTTCCTCTTTCCATTCTTATTCTTATCTTCTCTTAGCATAGTATCTTCGCACTACTCATGTTCTTCCAAAGGGTTCAAAGGTAATACCTCTTCTCTTATTAATTCCATGGTAGGTATTTTTTTTTCTTGCATGGGTAGGTCCTTCAAACCTTTTTGCGTTCTAATAGCTAATTCTTTTGCCCTTTGTTGCTTCGACTGATCCTCTTGTTCTTCTATTAGTCGCTCTATTTTTCTGGTTATGAGGTCCCTTAGTTCTTGCCTTTCTATTTTGTAGCTTCCTCCTCTGCTTCCCTTCTGATATGATCCTTCTCAATCTAAGTCTTTCCTAACAAAATTGGAAAGGGGGCGCTGTTCTCAACAAATTTAATGACTTCAAATTCTTCTTCAATTGATGTTTCATGAGAAATAATAGGTATATTAGTAACTCTTCCACATAGGGTTATCATCTTTCCTTTAAACAAGCCTATCCTTCCCAATGAAGGTATCATAGCAGGCTTTCCCAAAATCAAGTGCTTTCTGTCATAATATTCATGTGTGTTCCTTCGTCCAATACAAAGTCTATGTCAAAGTCTTCTATTCTTGTAACTATGCGCTATTTTCCTTTCAGGATCTCTGGTAACCAGCTGTCTCTGTGATCATCCATTATTTCTTTTAACTGTATTAACATAGTCTCTGACTCTTTCTCTTTATGATTCTCTAACATATCCTTAGTCTTTTGACCTTCTTTATAATTTTCTTGTCTCATGTTCATCTTTTCAACTTTAGCAACCATCCTTGGGCAATCCTCAACCTCATGACCAATAGCTTTACAACAAAGACAAATAGGACTTGTACCAGGGCATTCCTTAGCAAGATGTCCCAGTATTCTGCAATTATAACACAGTTTCAATCCTCTCTTTCTTTTAAACAATCCCCAACCTCTCCTATACTGTGCACTGGGATCATAGTGCTGGACCTGCAATCTGCAAAAATTCTTTCTAGGTTCCTGCATCCACTTATTAGTCCAAAAATTCTTTCTATGCATAAGAATAACATATATTTCTCTATTTAGATCAATTCTTTCTTATAACTATGCCCTAGCTTTCAGACTAGGACAAAACCTATCAAACATACCTAGATTCATGTTTTTGAAGCAAAAATTTCCGCTTATACCACCTTTGTCAGAGCACAACGCTTTAAGATCTTACCTCTTTCCTTTAGATCAGGTTTCTTTCTTAGCACAGAGCTTCGCAAGTCAAGTAGAATACTACAACAACAAATCTACGCACAGAGCTTTCTCTTTTCTTCAGTTCCCAACAATTATAGTTTCAGGTCCCAACAATGGAACCATTTGTTGGCACAGGGGCAGACCCAGGGTTCAACGCTTCAACAACGCACCAAAAAAACCCTAACTATCATCCCTTTCAGCAACACCTGCGAAGAAGATGAAGTCTCACCCGAGGTAGAGGCAGGGGGGGTTACAAGACTCAAGTGTCTATAACCAAGCTGAGACATAGATCTATGATTTCAACACTTAGCATAACACTTAGCCAACAATATGCATTAGTTCACGAGTCTCATTCACATCACAGACTAAACCCTTATTACAGATCAATGCAATAACAATAAATATCAAGAAATTCCAATCACTTAGAACATAGCATTAGCTCAGATCTAGCATTCATTCATCTTAATACCATTAAGCACTAAGAAACAACATTAGATGCATTCATCATTCATTATAATAACAACACTAAGCACATCAAGACACAAGATATATGTGGTTCACCCCAGTGTGGGGCTACGTTCACCAACATATTCTTCTTCTTTATTAGTCTTCAATCTTCTTACATTCATCTGCTCCTATGCACAAAGCCACAGAGCCAAACTCCGCAGAGGACAAGAGATCTGCGTGCTGCGCACCAGATCCTTCTTCCCAAAATCCGGTCGAGGCACAAAGACTTACATACAATGTCTGTGCACAAATAAACTTACAAAACACTTTCACTTAGCTCCGCAAGTCTTAACATACTCTTGCACAAATCCAACTAGTCATGCATTAAGCCAATGGCTATCTACATTACTTAGCTACTACTTATTTATACATTTACAAAAAGGCCTAATTATGGGTAAACCCATGGGACGACATCCCATAACCTGTTACATAAACCCTAGTAAACCCTTTACTAGGTCTGTAAGCTTGCAAAATAAGTGAGATCCCACTATCTCAGCTCCGCCTGGGCGCTCCATCTTCGACCAACTTGTCGAAGTCTCAAAAGTGGTCAAACACGACCAATGTTTCCTCAAAACTTGGTCAAGGGCCAACATAGGATCTCCCCTCCGCAAACCGGATCAAACAATTAAATTCATGATGGAAAGAGAAATTTAAGAACCTACATCTCATTGTCCAATCATGTGAACAAGCCATATCAAAGAAAGAATAATTATTCAGAAAGCTAACCGAAATAGACTTATCTGGAAGTACCAACAAGGTCCAAGACCCCAACTTAATCCTCAACTCCTTGTCCTTAACCAAGCAAGCCTTCAATGAACAAGTTGATAGTTTTAAGGGGTTGTCTTTAGAAATTTTTTACAACATCCTTGAATATGGTGAAGATGACGTGGACAACTCGCTAGTGGACTATTCAGTACAAAATGAAGAAACTGATCAGGCTTTGCGTAATATTTCTATTGATCTAAGGGTATTAGAAAAAGAGCTTTTCAACATAAAAATTCAGAATTAGATCAACGTGGTCCCCTTGAGAAGCTACATTGAAGAATGGCTCCAAAGGGAAATCAACAAGCTCACCGACAAAGGGAAACAAATGGTTGGCACGATTCCAGTAGCTGTTGATGAGAGCAATAAAAAAGCATCAACAAGCAAATAACAAAGGGGGGGGGATATATACCATCATAGTAAGTCTATACTGATCACATCCTGCTTTCTTTATCAATCTAGTTATTCCACATCTCTAAATATAAATGTCTAACCAAAGATTGATAACTTCCAATTTCTTGTTTTTAGGTCTTGCTCTTTACCGTCGCCCACTTCTTCTTTCTACAATCCTATTTCTTGTACTTATCTTTTTTATGGTCCGCGGGAGCCCCAATCCCAGTCTATATGACAAACACATTTAAATTTCTAGGAATATGTAACATACATTATTATTTTTTGATAAATTTCAAAGAAAACTAGTTCGGGAACAATCTTGACGGTGCCTTGTAACCCTGTTTTCGGAATGCAAAATTAGTTCTCTTTATGCATGTTGGTCATCTTCTTTTATTTTTATGTGCTCAATTTTTTTTATCTTCAAATATAATGGATGTCAGGAAATTGTGTTTATTTAATTTGAATGTTTAATGTGTGTGATTCCTGGTCCTATTTTCCAGGAACCTTTATTTCAAAAAAAAAAAAAAAAACATTTTCTATCGTTTTGTATTGCTTTAGGTCATTACGACGGAAATCCTCTAAGTCCTACATTTGAACTATACACGGCCAGGAAAAACTTAAAGAGGAGTACCACATCTATAAAAACGCAGTAGGATTGACATCCTCGCTAGGTTTCCATTTCGGTCCTAACAGATTCAAGGGTCAACAGACTTGTAAATACATCTACAAGAATATCCGCATAAATAGAAACCTTCGAAATTTTTATCATTGCCAAAAAAAAATCAACTGGATAGACATGTTGCAAATATACCAGTTGGTACTATACTGAGATGTCCAGTTGGTACTATACAAATATGCCCTCTTCCTGGAGAGAAACTGTAGATCAACCTTTGCAAATATATAGAAAAAACTAGCAAACACAGAGGTCACACAAGAAGATCAAAGAATCTTCGACATTGGACACATTTTAAAAAAAAAATCATATTTGTTTATTTTCCACCGCATATAACTTTATTTATCCTAAAACATATAGAGACACACAAGCCAAATGGTCTATTTAATAGAAATGGATGTTGCTTACTTTGTCCATGGGAAAAATTAAATAAGTGACTATGAAAATTGTACTTAACTCTAAATATTGGGATGGAAACTAGTTGGAAGTATACCAAGATCATTATGAATGAATTTCATAAATACATTAAAGAGATAAAACATACAAGGTAGGAATGGAAATTTCGAACATGGCAAGTCAGAATCCAACAATATATCAAGTTACACGTGATGAGGATATCTGTGCTCTTTCGTAGCTGTCTGCTGTACTACTGGTAATAGGAAAAAATATAGAATCTTATTAAGAAAATAAAAACAATATGGATTATGCAAAACACAGTATAATTAGAATCAAAATACTTACAAAAATTAAATGGTTTCAATGCCAGAATTGCTCTAGGATCCACATGTCATTTTCTGCATGGATACCACTTGTACTTCATGCTGCTTTCCATGTGTCCGCTGCAATTTCCATTTGCCTCTGCTACTTCGGGCTTCTCATTCTCCCACGACCCCCCCATACATGTGCATTTATTCCCATTCCAACCCGGCATGGACTATGTTGCCATGCAACACTTGTTTTATTTGAGTTCACAACTTATGCAATTGAATGTTATTGATAATACCCCATGAAAATAAAAAAAATGTGATCTAGTTTCATATGTGAAGGTAGTATTATATGAACAATCTCTATAGAATGCATTTTTACTTATTAATTGTATTTCTTTATAATTTTTGTATTTAATATGTATTTAATATTAAATGTGATTTAAATCGTACAACTTTGTGAAGGTAGTATTATATGAACAGTCTATAGTCTATAGAATGCATTTTTACTTATTAATTATATTTCCTTATAGTTTTTATTTTAATATATATTTAATTCTTTGATATTTTAGATATAAGATATGTACTTGTTAATTTTTTAAGGTTATTTTATGACATTGAACTATATTTTAATAAAATATATTTTACATTTCACCAAATTACAATTTCAATAGTGCACCTTTGCATTATAAGAGGGAATTTCTAGTATAGTCTTCTATGTGGATGATGCATATATGTCATGACTTTTGGTTAAGGTAACTCGATTATATATTATATTTTATAATTAATTTTATATATTTTTTCAGTCAAATTGTTGCGCGGAGGGGTCTCTTGTCCCACAAACAAGGGGGTCTTATACACAATTTTGGTGTTTTTATTGCCCGTGACCTTAAAATTAGATTATTATTATTATTATCATTGTCAACTACACTAAAGCTAAAACATCTTTTTGCAAAATATATTTTAATTTTATTTAACAATGTAGACACAAATCTTCTTTCAAGAAGAATAAGCATCATGCGTTGTATTTACTTATTGTTTTGTAATGAAACAATTGTAATGTCTTTATTTGTTAGGATACTTGCTTTGTAAAATTTCTAAAATATCAATGTAAGCTTATCTTTGTATTCATAGAGGTATCTCTTGTGATCTAGAATGTGAGTGCAATGACACTATATTGTAGCATCCTTGGTTTCTAGATGACCTTGCATCAAACAAATTATTATTATTATTATTTTCTACTAATAAATTTTCTTCACAGGTCCATTGGTAGATTCATTCCTAAGTCTTGGTTCCCATATGACATTAGCAATGAATAGGTATCAATCTATTATTCGTGTCAAATTGTAGAATAGTGGGGGTTTTCATGGACTTGCCCCATGTCTTTGTTGGGGTAGTCACATTTGAGGCTTGAGGAAACTTCTTCATTGCTCAACTGTCAAGGTTTTGATGGAGTTTCCCCAAAACGCCCGTTGAGGTAATCCATCATGGGGCTTGACAACATTGCTTCCTTAAGAAAAAGGGATTGCTTAGAGTTACCCGAAAACATATGCTTAGGTAAAATCCCTCGTCCAGTCTTGTTGCATTGCAAACCACCTTTAGAGCTAGAGTGTCTGTGGTGTGACCCCATCATATGATTGGGGTGTTCTTGTTGGAGTCCCAACTACACTAATTGAGAAAATTTATGATAAGGTCAACATGGATACTCTATTAAAATACGATAATGTCAAGTAACTAATGATTGATGGACACATGTCACAATGAGGATACCTTGGGAGGAACACCAATACGAGAACAAGGTTGATAGTTGGCCTTCGACCATGACAATAGAATAGTCAATTTGAGAATTTGAAGAGAATGAAGAAAAGGAATGAAGCACATGGTTCAACGCTGATAGTTGAAAAGTTCAATTGTTCATGTTCCTATGATGATGTATAAATGAATGGAAAACATAGCACTAGGTGGGGCCAGATTACGAAGTAAAGAAAATGTAGCTTGTGTTTGGATATATTTGTCTTCATGAATTGTACACTGGTCCTAGATTTGGCCTCTTGAACTATTAAAACCACAGATTCCTCCAATTCATTATGATTGTGTTGAATTTTGTTGTGTTTTACTTTGATACACAAAACTCGTATGCACCAAGTGGTATAAGAGAAAACAATTCTCCCCTAAAGGTGTATTGATTCTTGTGTGAAGGTTAAACCCTTGAAAAAATATTTTTGACCTTGTGGAGAGCAAGGTGTTGTGGTGAATGAAGAACTAATGATTAGAAAGGTGTTGTGGTGAACGAAGAGCTAATGATTAGAAGGTAGTATCAACAAGAGATTGGTGAGCATGTATTGTAATCAATATCATGGTTACCAAGTGGGGAGAAAACATACCACCAAGGAGTTTAAATAAACAAAATCAAGATAATCAAGAATTTGAGGAAATCAGGGGAAGATTGGAAGAGCTGGTGGAGATAAGTAGGGGATGTTAATGAATAACGCGAGGCCGAAGCAATGGAGGAAATAAATTATTAAGAAGAAAATGACCAAGGTGTACAATTGGTAAGACTACTAAGAGATAGAGGTAAAATGCCAACATTGAATGATGGTAGTCTTAAGCCTAAAACCCTAGTTGATTGGATTAGTGAAATTGAAAGGTATTTTGAATTTAAAAATATTGAAGATCCATTAGGGTTAGATTTGTTGTAACAAAGTTGAAAGGTCACACTGCATTATGTTGGGATTTCTTGCAAAACTATAAGGTTGATATTCATAAAGAAAATATAAGAACATGCAAAAAGATGGTAGATAGAATAAAATATTTTTTTTTTACTTATTGATTATCAACAAGTGTTGTGTAGACATGGCCACAATTTAAGATAGAGGGACACATTTTTCAGGAAGTAAATGAGGAGTTTTTCAAGATCTCGATTAGATTAGTACCGAGGAACCTAAATTTGAAAGGGTGGAAAATGCCAATGAATTGAAATTCCAAATTCAAGATAAGATGAGCACTTGTGATTTTCATAATATAGATGAAGCATATTAGATTGCATTGAAGGTGGAAGAGAAACTAAATAGGAGGTAGCAATGAAATTCTAGAGGGATATTCTCTAGAGGCAGAGGAAGAATAAACACTGCAAGGGATTAGTGAAGCTTCATAAGAGAAGATGAAGTAACCAACAATGGAAGTTCCAGAGAAGGCGACAACATTGGAAGAGGTAGAGGCAGGTACATCATCTCATGTTACAAATGTGGAGTGCAAGGACATAAGGCATTAAAATGTCCAATACATCAAAGTGAAGGTAGAAGAGGAGAGACAAGTACACATGTGCCACATGAAAATGAATAATCAATGGCTGATGATAATGTTGCAAAGATCCAACATGAGCAAGGAGAAAACCTCATGTTCTAAAGAATTTTACTTAAAATTGAGAAGAATATCACCGAATACCTTTAGAAAATAAATAGTATTTTCAAGACAAAGTGTAAAATCCAAGGTAAGTGATGTCCCTTGTAGATGGTGGAAGTACTAAATGTTTGGTCTCCATAGAAGTTATTGAAAAGTTGAAGCTAGAATTCAGTTCTCATCCTAGTGCATATAAGATGTCTTAGTTAAAAATGGTTCATAAATTCAATGTGTGGAGGCACACTTAGTTATAGGGAATTCAATGGGTGATTGCAAAGACTAGATACTTTATGATGTTGTTGAAATGGATTTTTTCCATGTGTCACTTGGTAGAACTTGGTTATTTGATAGAAAAATCTTTCATGATGGTATGCAAAATACTTATGGGTTTTTAAAGGATGGGGAGAATTTCAAATTGTTACCTATGAAAGAATAGAATGCAAGGGAGGTTAGGAACAATGTCAAGATCATGTTTTGTTTAACAAATAATTTTTTGAAGGAGTATAAGAAGACAGATCATGTTTTGTTTAACAAATAATTTTTTGAAGGAGTATAAGAAGACAATTTTACTTGGCCACAGTGCCAAAGAAAGTTCAAGAATAAGAGGAAAAGAGGTATGTACCATTTGAAATTTAGAATTTGTTGGATATATACAAGGATATATCGTTAGCTAACATGTATGATGGTATACATTATATGCGAAGCATTTCTCAGCAGATTGATTTGATTCCTAGATCAAGTCTGCGTAATAAGGTTCCACACATAATTAGTTATACATAGATAGAAGTAATGAATACTAAAGTGCAAGAATGATTTGATAAGGGTTTGATAAGAGAGCATGTAATTCAAACGTTGTGTTGTACCAATGTTGCTGGCACCCAAAAAGGTGGTGAATGGAGGATGTGCACTGAATCTAGAACAATTTATAAGAGTAAAGTCAAGTATAGGTTTCCATTTTCTAAGATAAATGACCTCATGGATTGTTTAAGTGGGGAAAACACTATTGCATTTAGGGTCGAAATTTGAGGCTCATTCGAAATTTGTGATGTCAGTTAAATGTCGAATAGAAATTTGCTTCTCATTGGATAAACATGGAGAACATGGTGTCAAATTCATGTCAATACGATGTCGAAAATGCGATGAGAGGGAAGTATAATTTGACAATACCATGTCCAACTATACATTGCTTTTTTGATGCAACATCATCCTCTAGTCAACATGTAATCAACTTTTTCAAACCTAGGGCACAAAACAATTAAAAAATAAAATTTCTAATTATCATCGCTTAAGCAATGCTAAATGACGTGTATGCTATTGTAGCAACACCCATTTGACATTAAATATGTTACATAAGAGACACAAATGCAATGCTAGTTTTTTTGGTTTCTCTTGTTCAATGTTGAAGATGTTACTTAGTGAAATAAAGTATTTTTAAACCAAAAAAAATTATATCATGGTGTGGTAGATTTTTCCTTCTATCACATGCCTTGTCTCATGCATGTGTACTCTAACAACTAGCCATTTTAGTATTTTGTGTACTCTAACAACTAGCCATTTTAGTATTTTGTTTAATGCTAGCCTAAAGATGTGTTGACTCTAAATGATCCAACATCACATTAATGGAAAGGGTTGATGACAAGTCGCTTGTATTAATTAAATTCTCATCCAAGTTCTACAAGGCAATGTGGGACTTTACCACACCAAATCATAGTAATCTCAAAAAGTACAAAATGGGATTATTGCTTTGGACTAAATGTTATTTTCATTAAAATTGATTTTGAGAAAGAATATGATAAGGTAGAGTGGCATTTCATCCTTTCCAAGTTAAAATCTCCAAGATTTGGGCCTTTCTTCGTTAGAGCAGTTAAAAAAATATTACCAAATATTAATGAGAACTTTGCCGAGTTCTTGTTTTCTCAAGGGTCACATTTTTTAACTCGTTTTTAAAAATGGTGCTATCGGTAGCAGCCCCCCTCCCTTTTTAGGTGTTTTTTTTGATATTTTAAGATTTTCTGATTTGTAATGTTTTCACATTATTTTTTACGATGGTTAAAATTTAGACCTGTAACAATAACAACTGATGTCATTGTGGACGAAGACTTGAAATTTACCCTTTAATAAAAAAATGATGCTATCATAACTTAATTGAAAACATGTCTTCGACAACTGGTACCATCGTCAATAAACAACTCAAAATTGACTCTTGAATCATTGCTTAGATTTGTGTTTTTTATTTTTTAAAATTCACATTAAAAAATAAATAAATTTGACAAAAAAAAAAACTTCCCAAGTTAGTTTTTAATTTTTTTTTTTTTAAAACACTTATTTTAAAAACAAAAACTCAAACCAATTTTTTTTTTTTTTTTAAATTAAAAACTTAAAAAAGAAATAAAAAACCAAATTTATATGTTAAAAAAATTAAAGAAAAACTAACAAACCAAAAAATTAAAAAAATATATAAAAACTAAGGAAAAATAAGGGGGAAAAAAAACAAATTTAGGGGAAAAACAACTTTAAAAAGATTAAAAAAGAATATATATATATATATATATATATATATAAACACCTAAATTAAAAAGTTTTATACAATTTTTTTTTTTTGTAAGTTAGAAGATATATTAGATCCTGGTAAGTAGTAAAAGTTACAATTGTCATGCTATCCGAGGAGGCTGTAACAGCATTGCCCTGGTGGGAAACCAATGCTGCCACATGACCATTAAGGTTCACAATAGCCATGTAGAAATTGAAAAACTGTAAGAAACATAAATTGTAAAGTACTAGATCTAGTATGCCACGCAGGGCGACAATCCTTTTTGCTAGATTAGCCATACCGAAAACAAAAAATTGAAATGAGCTAAAACTGTAAATTCCTAGATCTAAGAAGCCACGCAGGGCGAAGAACTTGTGAGTTATACTGTCTGGAAGCATAAAACCATGGGAGACCTAAACAAGAAGAAGCTATCCAGAGCTAGGATCGAGCCTCTTCTCGTTTCTTCTGTCTTGCGCGGTGTCCCTACTTAGAGAACCTGTGTCCAAAATAACTTGCCTGAGATCCTGTAGAAGAGACATCAAGAGCTCCTCACGAAGAATATGTTCTTCTTCACTATGATTCATCTCTTTGATGGCACCATTGACGTCCTCAATTTCTCCCTTGATGGCGTCCAAAGAGTCCTTGAGAGCTTCCTTCCCACCGCAACGGGTGCGAACAAGAGAGGGCATAGCGAGTGGAGGTAAATCAGAGGATGAGGTGGGGGAGTCGGAAGAGGGGAGGGGGGAGGATGAAGAAGAGAGAGGGACTGACGGAACAAGGGGAGTGGAGGAGGGGGAGGTGGAGGCTGGTTGGGAGGTGACAGCTTCAGGCTGAGCTTTGGAGTGAATCCCAGGGAGTTGCCATGGCTGTCGAACCATTCAAATCTACATGTGTAAGGAGATGACAATGGAGGCAATTATGGAGTAGTGGCCCGTTCGAGAGGGTGGTATGGGGAGGTGGCGCAAGATGAAGCAAGGGGGAGCTCTGGGTGGAGGCATGCAAAAAGTATTGAGGTAAGCTTGGAAGAGTCTGCTTGCCTCGTCCTCTCGAGCCTCTTCCTCTTGCAGCGTACCAGGCCACCCTCTGTTTTGATTTACCTTGAAGTCGAGGCATTAGGAGAAACACCAGAAACATAAGATGGAGCGTGAGATATCTGTTGTTAAAAGGACATGATTCAAGCCAGAAACAAAAGAAATAGTGGACCAAAGGATGAGTGCTATGTGCATGGGGTTAGAGCACCAAGGAAACTCGAGCCAGAGGCAAAAAACTAGAAGTCTGTCGGAGGAGGCTAAGAATCGGGAGGCCGAGGACTTGGATGAGCCATGGTTTTCCAAAACTATGGCCTAAAACCGCTGAACTGGGCAAGGTGATGGGACTGGGCCCATGTCCAACCCATTGCCATTATCGCTCCCATGAACTGGAGCGCCATAACATTAAACTGATCCGAATTCAATTGAATGCAGAGGTGCGTTGGCCGAGGAATTAAACACATGGATTAATGGCAGAGGTGAGTGTGGGTTGAGTTGGCTTGAGGTGGAAAGAGAGGCGACCATGTGTCTGCCCGTTTGGCCATCCATCTGTCGTGTCCGATATCATGCCATCCGAGGGAATTTTATACAAAATTTAAAAAATAAGAAAAAATACTAAAAAAAAAAACTTAAATTACTATAAAAAATAATTTATTAAAAAACTTAAAAAATACCCGATATATATATATATTAAAATGATTAAATATAAATATATTTAAAATGATGATAATAATAATAATAATAATAATAATAATAATATTTTTAAGGTCACGGTTAAGCCACACCAAATTGGTGTATGAGACCCCCTTCTTTGTGGGACAAGGGACCCTCTCTGCCCAACGATTTGACTGGTAAAGTCTACATAGGTATACATACCCTACCCCGTTTGGATTTGAACTTGTGACCTCTTAGGAGGAAACAAATGTTCTTAACCATTAGGCCTACTCAGGCTATAATATATATATATATATATATATATATATATATAGCTATATATATAACATATATAGTTATATAACGGCTAGGGGCGATGCTAGGCATCGCTGCAGCCCCTTGCGGGCCAGGGCACGATTCTGTGGGCGCTCATAGGGACGGNTATATATATATATATATATATATAGCTATATATATAACATATATAGTTATATAACGGCTAGGGGCGATGCTAGGCATCGCTGCAGCCCCTTGCGGGCCAGGGCACGATTCTGTGGGCGCTCATAGGGCCAGGAATTGGCTCGTGGGGGGCCTGGGGCGATGCCCAATATCTCCCTCACGACCCTTTGATCGATAGACAGTTGGCGTGCCCGGTGGGCGCCCATGGGATTGCGCCCTAGCCCGTGGGGGTTTGGGGTGAGGCTCGACGATGCCCCCACGACCCTTTGACCGGCAAACAACCGACACACCAGTTGTTTTTTGGTCAAAAGACCAAGAGGGCGATGCCGGGCATCGCCCCAGGCCCTCCGTGGGCCAGGACGAGGTCCCATGAACATCCACGAGGCTGCGACCTAACCCGCGGGGGGCCTGGGGTGATGCTTGACATTGCTCCCAATTGTTCTCGCTCTCTCTCTATATAACTATTATATATAAATATATATTTTCATATAGCTTGCTTGACATTGCTCCCAATTGTTCTCGCTCTCTCTCTATATAACTATTATATATAAATATATATTTTCATATAGCTTTTTTTTGTTTTTA